>SNQJ01S0014279.1:58895-78791 GCA_010110895.2 Picea sitchensis
AGCTAGGAGGGAGTGTTAATATTATGGTAGCTTTGGGAGGTATGAACCTCTATTGTGACCTATGATGAGATTAGAATACTCTGGAAGGAAGCAAAGAAGTAAAGGAAACCCTAGACAAGTTGTCGGCTACATAAATATATTTAATATGAATTTATTAGTACCCAGGAGGAGAAGTCGGCCCCAGTAAAATTTCCCAGACTACTATAAATATAGGGCACTAGTTCTCATTATACACATCTCAGCAGTTGCAGAGAGAATTGGATCTGCGCAGGTGCAGTTGCATCTTGTGTGCAAGTTTCTGGGAAGGTGTGCGCTAGCCTCTGGGTGGGATTATCTGATCATCTTGGTTTATATTCTTGCTTGGTGCATTAGCCTCTCTTGGCTATTGGATTGCTACCGGGATTCTCTTCTCTGTCAAGGTCAAGGTGCTCAGAGGGTGGCTTCGGCCTGTGGTTGGGTGACGAGGGTATCGTCAATGGTAAAACGAGCACAATATTCTATATTCTAATAGTTGGATTAGGTGAAAGACCACCTGGAGTATGTGTGGGGATTCAAACATCCCCATAAGTGTAGAAACCACAATTACAAAGAAGTAAAGAAGAACATGATGAACTAAAAACTGACAAAAGGATCCAGTTGGAATAGGTGGGTGGCCACCAATATACACCTGGATCAATCCTCCCCCCTTAGGAAGAAATGGTCTCCATTGCGTTGAGTGCCCAGGGAAGAGAGGAAATCATTTTCTGAATTTGAATCTTGGTTAGATGTGTGCTTTGTTGGAGAAGTTATGTTTCTTGGTCTGTGAAATATTTTCACTAGATTGTTGCTGGCAGGGTTGCATATGCTCCACCAATCTTTTGTCTCTGGGTTTGACAAGGCATTGTGTAGGCACTATTGTAGGTGAAGAAACAATTTGTTTTTGTTGGATAGAAGGTGTTGAGGTTGCAGTGGTTGTGGCGGTCTTTTGTGCATCCTTTGAACAGACTGTGAAGAGGATAAATTTTACAGTATGAGATATTGCCTTGCGGAACTATTTTGGTGGAGCAATAGTCAAAACTACCTCTAGTATCCTATGGAGCTGACCTCCCAAAGTAATAATGATACTATGGGGTCTAGACTCATAGACAACATGATGTCTCCACATATATGGTTGGCCCAAAACCACATCACAGACATCGAGAGGGGCAACATCACACATTACCTCATCCTTGAAAGGATGGATGCCATAGGATAAGCGACACTACTGGCTGACACTGAGATCTCTTCCCTGGTGAATCCAACCAATGTTGTATGGTTACGAGTGTGGTGTTGTCGACAACCCCAAATTTTTTACGATCTTAGCTGAGATGAGGTTCTTCTGGCTGTCGTTATCAACAATGAAATGCAACGAGGTCCCCTTCACCCACATCTGTGAATGGAAGAGGAAGTCCCCCTATTCAGGATCTACTGATTCTTTTGGTTGAATTGTTGTGGCTGCGACAGTGGCAGTGGGGTCTGTGTCGATGATCTGTCTATTTTCAATATTTTTTGGATCAGATTCTGAATCAGGGTTTGACTCTGTGTCTTTGACCTCAACCACCAATGATTGTTTCGAGCGACATTAATTGGTGTTGTGCCATGGGATTTTGTGGAAGTCACACCATTTCCTAGTGTCATTCTCCATATTTCATTTACCTTTCTTTTCCTATGTCTTGTAAGGGTTGTATGGAGGTTGTTGGTTAGGTTTGTCCTTACCATGATTTGGTTGTAGCATATTTGCAAACCCGAATTCCCATTTGTTCTGGTGCCTAAATTTCTGCTCGATTTTGACATTATATCGATAGGCAACTCCTAATGATGAGATGTTTAGGAAATCCATTTCAGTTTGTATGTACCTATGTAGAGACCCACAGTATTTTAGAACCAGATGTCAGTCGGAGTATTTGATACCCAACTTGGTGCACAAGGTATGGAAAGTATTTGTGAACTCTGGCATTATTTGGCTCTTCTCTTGCCATAGTGTGGTCCATCTCATGTACTGGTTTTCATAGTTATCAACAAGATAGTACTGTTCTTTGACCACATCCACAAAAAAGTCCCAAGTGGGCTCGACCCCATATATTCCATATTCCTCTGTGGAATTTTTATCCCAGTAAGTTTCCAACCAATGTTTGACATGGGGGAGATCCTTGAGGAGTGCGAAGGTGATTTTTTCCCTGTCAGAAAAATTTTGAACAGAGAAATAACCTTCTAATAGATTTAACCATTTTTCTAGGGAATTTGCATCTATCTGACCTTCAAATATGGGAATATCAAAATTAACTTGTACCTTGAATGGGGTTGCATGGCTTATTGATGAAGATGCTTCTCCTGTGTGCAACTTTCAAAGGATCTGCATGAAGTTGTCCATCATTTCATTCTTTTGTCGCGCGAGGGCTTCCTCAAGAAACATTTTAATAGGATCTCCTGCTCCATCATATTTCTTTTTGTCCCCCATGGGTTGTTGTCGGGCTCGGCGCAACCAACCTTGCAATGGCTCGATTGGTTCGAGTCCCAACTTCTTGTACCCAGATCTTGTCAGGGACATGCACGAAGAAAAAAAATGAAGAGTAGACCACTCTGATACCAATGATTCGGATTATGTTTGGAACGAAATGAAATCATAGATATTACGATGAAACACTCATGAAAATTGCCAGAAACATAGAAATACAACAATACTTAATTTCTATTAATGAAATAATTGTAAAGAGACTGTAAAACTACGGAGTGCAAGACTCGCTAGAATGGTGGAAACTTTATCTCTAAGAAGAGATGTGACGGCTACACTCATTCGCAAGAAGATAATTACACTGAGGCTTTGAAGGCCTTTTTATGTTAAACATGAATGTCAAAACCATAAACATAAAATAACCTAACCCTAGAAGGTGAAATGCCAAAATTCATGTGGGCCCTATGGGTAAGTTGGTGTAATTTGGTACCTCAACTTCCCAGGGTCATAAATTTTTCATATGACCTCCGTTTTAGGCGCGTGATAGCCCATTGGAAAGGTCTTTTGGAGAAATACACATTCCATTGTCAAACTCTGACTCAGTATATATTTTGATTGTGGTGAGCCAAAAAAACAACGTTTTGGGCCCCAAAATGGCCCTAGAAGTACAACAAGATGTGCTGACATGAAAACATACAAAATAAGCTAGTTGGATTAGGCGAGAGGCCACCCCTATCCACCTGGAGGATGTGTGGGGCTTCAGAAATCCCAAGAAGTGTAGAACCCACAATTACAAAGCAGTACAAAAGAACGTGTTGAACTAAAAACTGACAAAAGGAGCCAGTTGGAACATGTGGGTGGCCACCAATATCCACCTAGATCAAACATATTGCTAGGGTTTCCAAGAAGAAGTTGGAAGATAAAGCTCCAACACAACGAGGTAATTCTCATACTTTGATTTCTATTTATTCTTCTCATAATGCATGGATTTTGGATTCAGATACATCCCATCACATGGTAGACAAAAAAGATGTATTTTCATCTTTAATTGCTAGCATAGGTCCTCCTATCCTCATGGGTGATGATACTCCAATAGAGATCACTCGACAAGGGAGAGTAAAGATCCAACATGGAATCTTTGAGAATGTCTTGCATGTTTCTAAACTCTCCATGAATATACACTCTATCTATCATATAGAAAAATCAAGCACAAGAAAAAGGGTGGAATTCACACTGGATTATGTGACCATATATGATATGCATGAAAACTCTAATATTGTTGTTGGTGAGGTAAATCACCAATCTCAGTTGTATACACTCTCTAAGTTTATTGTTGATTCTAATTCCTCGTTGCTACTGACTCATTATAATGATGATAGTATATTTGGGCATGAAATATTTGGTAATCTAAATTTTAGGTACATGCAACAACTCAACAAACAAGGAATGGTCAAAGGATTCTCAGGGAATAGTCAAAGGTATGCATTTTAGGAGATACATGCACATCCTCTTACACCAGACTTCCAAGATGATGATTCCACACATTCATATCAAATCTCATATCTAATCTTTGAATCAAATTCAGAAGGTGATGGACATATAGATGATAAGCCACAACAGATGCTCAAGTGGGCGTTGTCCACCCTATAGGGAGCAGGTGACCTTGTGGGAGATCCAACTAATTGGAGGAGGATGAGATTATAGTTTGAGGAGCCTTCTCATTCACTTGTAGCTACTGAACCAATGATGCACATGAATTGCTACATGGTTTAATATTCAAACCCTCATCTCTATGCGAAGGATACAAGGAATCTCCTTGAGAACCAGACTTGGGATCTAGTTCCACTTCCTTCAGACATGAATCTTTCCAGGTTTATATGGGTTCACAAGACCAAGAGGGTAGTAGACAAATAGGTGAGTAGGTACAAGGCAATAGAGGTTATCGAAATATTTCAATATATCCATACATATTTCTACATCTTCAATAGAATCTTCATTGATCATAATATTGCACATTTGTGAGGTCTCTTTGGAGTGAATGATACATCTTCTTAGTAGTTTTATTTCTTCCCTTCTTCATTTTTTATGCATTGTAATTTGCACGCGCGAGGGGAGGGGAGGGGGGTGTGGTTTCCCATGAGGTTTTCCCTCTTTCCTCTCTTTTTCAGTGTTCATTCATTTAGATGCATTGTAAAATGAGTACCTAACATGGCCTTGTATCCAGGACCCATTATTCATTACACCCTAATAGTGTTCACGTGGGGTGTTGGAGATATTAAATACTTACACACTCACTTTTCCTAAGTTTTAGCTAAGAATATTCACCTACGAAATAGGGTGCTTTCTAAAAAGTAAGGTTTTTCCTATAAAATAGGACGCATTATCACTTCAGTTCATACTCAATTGACCTAAGTTGACTAATGGAAGACCAACCATGCATCTATTTCCATCTCTTAATTATTTTCCCTAAGTTTTAGGGCATGAGGGCAAACTTCCTTTGCATGTATGTGTTATTTTTGGTCTCCACACTCGTCACTCAATTAAATTGTTTCCTCTTAAACAATTAATTGAGACTAGCTGGTAGTTGACTCCCATTGCAATGAGTTAGTGTCCAGATCTCCTTTAGATCACTCATATGGTGCATGTACTCCATGATATTGGAACATTTCTTCTCTTGTACAATATATTAGAGTTTGTATTACTCATTCATTATGTTATGTTAGTACATTTATTCTCAATTTATTCTCTCATTCTTGTTTCTTTCTCTTTGGTTCTTTTTGCAAGCTTTGTGTGAATTTTCTCTAGCTAGGTTCTCTGTGAAAGGCTTCATGGTTTTACCAAAAGTTCACATGGTATTAGAGCTTGTGAAGAGAAACACTGATTAACTTCACATAAATCTTATGGACATGAGACTTTTGAGTGGCCTTAATTATATGAAAAAAAAATTGACTTCGTTGATACCTATCGAACATTGGGGGTAGGTAAACAAGTTTTAAAATTTCACCTCTAGGATGCACTTCTATGCCATTTGGGACATCTTTGTGTTCCTTCAATCAAGTGAGCAAATTTGATTTGGGAGGTGCATTATAATTTGGTGGTAGGCCAATTCAATGTGGATAAGACAATGACAATGTTGTATAAGTAATTATACTGTCCAAAGCTCTGACATGATGTCCACAAGTATATTATATCATGAACCTCTTGTGGCATCTCCAAACATGTCATTACGAAGCAGGGGTTGTACACTTCTCTACCTACCATAGACATCACTTTGGAATTACCCTCTATGGATTACATCTTAGGCATGCCCTCAAGGAAGCATGGTAATAACTATGTATTTGTAATTGTTAATTGGTTCTCTAATATGACCATTTTGGAACCCTAAAAGAATAATATCACAGTAGAAGCCATTGATAATCTCTTCTTCAAGTGTGTTTGGGTTCATTTTTGGTTTCTACATACCATTATCTCAAGTATGGAAAATAACTCTTGAGTACTTTGTGTTCTATCTTATGGTCATTTATGGACACCATGTTAACCAAATCGACTACCTTCCACCCCTAAACTGTTGGATAGAAAAAGGTAGTTAATAAGATGATTGTTCATATTTTGAGAATGTACAACTCCAAGAATTCAAGAACATGAGACGAGATCCTTAATTATGTTCAAAATAACTACAAAATATCCCTTCACAACTCTATTGGCCACAACCCGTTTTAGGTATGCTTGGGGTTCCAACCATTGGCCCCAATTAATGTACATATCCCCACTTTATCTACACCAAAATATTCCTCCCATGCTTAGATAGAGGCAGATAGAGCAGCCAAATTTGTTGAACAAATATAACACATTCAACAACAAGTTCATGACATTTTGTAAAAAGCTAATCCAAGTACAAGAAGTGACATGATCAACATTGATTTCCACACAAGTTTTAAGTCGGGGATAAGGTATGGTTGCACTTGTATAAAGAGCACCTTGTAGATACCCATCAATAGTTCAAACCAATATTATATGGGACTGACACCATCATCAAAACTATGAGTGAGAATGCTTTTGAATTGAATAGCTATCCTTTCTTTAGTTTGCACCCTATATTTAATGCGGAGTTGCTTCAACCATATTTCCCACCTCTATTGGACACCTCAAAGGTGACTAAGTGATTGTCTCCTATAGAAATCAACCATGATTGCATTAATAATTCTACAATAAACTAGATCATGGATACCAATGTGAAGGGAACCCACTAATAGAACATAAAACTCTATCAGGTTGTCAAAGTGAGGCAAATCCTTCACCAAGGGAAGCGGCTCACCAAGGGTTAGATTTAATAGATGAATTAATCTCCTTGTTTTAACAACATGGATACTATTCTATTTGTGCATTTAATACTTCAACCCAAGGTACTATAAAATTACAAGATACCATGCACCATATATGCAGAATACAAAGAACTTCTCTATCATTGATTTCTATATGGTTGTAGAATGAATATTGGCTTCTAAATCCTACTTATTTCCGACCTATGCTACAGAGAAATTCAAATAACTACACAATAAAATTATGTGTTCCACTCCTTTTATCTTAATCAACATAATTCATTAATAATGGATGAAAACTACATTGTTACTATAGTTCACACAGTTCATGTATTCAAGATTAACTATCAAATACAAGGAACATGAATTAGTGAAAAACATAAAACAATAGCAAGGATTCAAATAAACAAAGCAAGGAAAATAAAACTAATCTATCTAAGCAACTTTGTACCTACAAAGTGGGCCCGACCTCTATGGGATGAAGAGCAGACTAACAACTCACAATTGTGGGAACTTCAACAATAATTTAAATTAGTTAAGAAAGAGTTTTACATCAATGGAAATTCACTTCCCTTGTCATACTAAGAGTTCTAAAATATCTCTTTGTCTATGGATGTCTCTCCTTTTCTTGATGTAAGGATGGATATCATTTTTATAATAAAATTACAAAATATAGTTTTAAATGAACATGCTTGAGAATCAAATATTCTCAATCCATTCTAACGGTCCTTAAATACAGATTAATAAGTAGACAAAGTATGGCTAACTACCTTAGAAAGGACAAACTAAAGATAATAAAGTTGGTTATCACTCATTAAGTGTGCAAGAATATACCAAAAAACAACTTCATAACTTCACTGCGCACCTTCAACTATATGGTAGTTACAACGAATCTTGGTGTGGTTGGTATAACCATTCAAAACCTCAAAAGATACCCTTCAACTTTCACATCACATGATCCTCTTCATCAAATCACACATAGATTCACAACACATGATCCACAACATCAACTTAATTTCATGAGCCTATAGCAATTCATAGTAGTAGCAATTCATAGTAGGGGCCTATAATGGCTTGCAATATAGGATTGTAGTGATCCACAACATAGTCCTATAGGGATCTATAGCATGGTCTTATAGTTATTTCTAGCATGACCTTAATGATCCATAGCATGGGATTGAAGTGATTCGTAGAAAGGTTCTATAACAATAATCATGTTCTAGAGAAACTCCAACTTGACTATGATAAATACAAATTAAGGAATCCTTAATCTAGGATATAATCAGAATTTAAAAGAAATCTCCTATTTTTATGACAAAATTACCTTGAGCTTTGAACTCATTAATTGGGTAAAAAGATATGTAAAAAGGTATTAGGAAAAAACAAAAGGGGAAATGGTGTAAGAAAAATGATGGTTGAAAAAGGGCAAAAATGAGGCTCATCATATCCCCCAATCTAAGGTTTTACATGTGCATTTAATTATGTGAATCAGAGTTGGAGGAGTAAGGACTAGAGTATCTTTGATGAATATTGCTCCAACTACATGTACCATACCCAATGTCTCCTAACCCCAGGTAACCTCATTTTCTGAAATTAGTGTCCCAAACTGTCTCTTCCTATGCAGATTCCCAAATAAAATAGTACATGTACTTGATGAATATTGCTCCAACTACATGTACCATACCCAATGTCTCCTAACCCCAGGTAACCTCATTTTCTGAAATTAGTGTCCCAAACTGTCTCTTCCTATGCAGATTCCCAAATAAAATAGTACATGTACTTGGTTTCTAGATACCATATAAGAGGAAAATAAAACTTTAAGCCAATCCATTGTGTTCCACACTACTTTAAACAGGATATATAACATTCATATTTGAAAACAGCCAAGTTAAGGTTGGGTTAACCCACATGTTACCTTTGTATTTGAGCTTCTATCAAACAATACAAACACCTTTGAGAGGACAATAGGATTCAATCCTAATGAGGGATATTTTGTTAGTGTAGAAGGATAGAGATGTACATGGGGTGTGTCAAATGTGAGGAAGAAACCGATTTTGTTTGAGAAAATTTCATGCTCTTGCAAGACTCTATGTGGAGTAAAAGATTCTCCTCTTATCCATAAGTTTTTCATGCTCTTGCAAGACTCTATGTGGAGTAAAAGATTCTCCTCTTATCCATAAGTTTTTCTACATCTCATCATGCTCTATCCAAGAAAGAGAAACACTCCATTGAACTTGATGTTTGAGAAAATAAGTAAAATCCCTAAGATAAACTTCTCCTAGAAAAGGAGTGGGATTCCAACCTCTTTCATGACTAAGGATAAAGTCATGTTGATATATTTCACACATCAAGTTCAGATCTTTCAGATCTTATTTAGTGTTGTTTGAAAAAATATCCAAAAAATCTTTAGGATTCATTATGTTGAAGTATTTCCCTATAATCAACAATCTCATTTGGAAGAATATCACTTTTTCTTTTATAAATATTGCATAGATTGGGGAAGGACATCTACAAGCTAGGACTATGAGTGCAAATTTATACATCTGTTGTTCTTTAACATCTAGTCTCTAGAATAATTGTTTGTTGGTATTTTTGTCTTTTCTGTTAGCCCATAAAATTTTCCATTGTTACTCAATTTCTCTATAAAATGTGGCCCATTGTTCTTTCATATGATGAATGATTTGATTGTGCCTCTATAAAAGAATTGTACCTAAACCAAAATATTCGTAAAGTTTCTTCCACTTGGCCACTTCTACTTGCAATACAAGTGTATTAGTATCAAGGGAAATCATTTTTTCATTCATGGACTCTTTGCAATACAAGTGTATTAGTATCAAGGGAAATCATTTTTTCATTCATGGACTCTTCTTTTGGGGAAGCATTCAATATTTTTTTTTTCTAAATACCTTTGTCTTTGGAACCTTCCATAACAGGTTTCACAACAATAGAACATTTTTTTTTTATAGATCATCATTCTCAAGAGAATAAATGAGATATATAGTGTCTATACAAATATCAATATTAATAAATTCAAGGAAATTAGTGAGATCCATGTTGTCAATATTAGTATCAATTTGAATAACTTTATCAGTGGGTTCTATACCCTCAGGTAAAACATGAGGAATACCACTTTCACACAAAATGGAAGGTGGTTTCTCTATTTCATTGATGGAATCAGACAAAAAATTCAATCCAGATATGTCCTTAAAGTATTTTAATTTCTTCTTGACATACACAAATTTCCTGCTCAAACCGTTATCGATTTTTTACAATTGTTTATTTATTCGTAGCAAGATAGGATATGAAGGATTTTGCTGGAGAAAAGACTTAACAATTTTAAATTGTACTTGATTGACTCATTTGATAGGTCATCCTACTTCTAGAGAAACATTCATGGCATCCAAAAGATCTGTCTCATGTAGAGCACCCGGATATGGACTAGAAAGGTTTGGTGGATACTACACAACTGCAGGTTTTGTAGCTATTTCTGAAAGTTCTTGTGGAGCTTCCATAGCTGGGATAACATCTCTTTATGGTATGACTAGTGTAGCATCTTCCTAAGAACATGCAACTCTAGTCCTGTAGTGTTTAATGCATGTAACTATTTCTTTTGTATGCTTGTTTGGGTGTAGAGGTGGAATAATGGTCAAGGATTCTTCATAGTCTTCATGAATTGGGTGGACAAGCCCTTCTCTAACTTCTATATTTTTAGCAATTAGGATGTTGGGATTTGGTTCATATTGTAAATTTGCATCTTATAAAGTTGTCGGGTTTCGACTCATCTTCTCCTACCTCTTTGGCATCTACATATTCTTCTTATTCTTCTTCTAGTTGAGGAGGTTGTTGAGAAACAAATTAACCCCAATTCTAGCCCCTTCATTCCAGGGAATCGATAGAGAGATGTTTGATGAGGCCATGGTGGGACACGCTCTTCATATAATTTCTATTTTTATCCTTGACTATCAGGGGCATATTATGGAGCATACATAGTAAGAATAAATGGTCGTTCAAGAGATATTGATGTCTCAAGTGGGATAGAAACTTGGAGTGATAAAGTAACAACAAACTAAATCTTCCTTCATAGATAATGTATTTTTGAAGAAAATAAGTGATTTCATCCCATGGTGGAGGGAGTTAAGTGCAACAAACTCCCTTACATGTGCAATCCAAGGTCTCATGCCCCTCAAAAAATTTGATATGAGCCGAGGAGGTCATGGTTTTCCTAGTGAACCAATGCTCCCCTATTCGTGGTAACCATATCACCTGCACGATAATTTCCTCTGTTACAAGCAGACAAATCCTGCAAACTATTTCTCTCAACAAGAAAAATGACTGAGAAAATTCCAATGCCATAGTGACATTGAATCCTTTGATCCATTTGAAATATTCCAACTAACCTACTGATTGAAAAACATTCATTATGGTTGGGTTGGCTTGTAAAAGGCTAGTGCTTACTGGCTCATGATGCAGAGTAGACCCTCCCATGCTAGTGAATAACCATGATATTCTTGAGCAATGGAGAAAAAGGGAGAAGGTGGCAGAGTTCAGTAGCAATAAGGTTTGATAGAAGAGGTTAAGAACAACATAGTGTTGTGTGAAGGCACTGGGAGAAACATGAAAATGGGTTAAAGGTGGAGAAGATGATGAGTATTAAGTACGTCACATGAATGAACATGATTCAGGTTTAAATGGCATAGGTTATTGGATAGATATGATGTGAAATAAATGATGTGTGATGGATTCAAAAGGATAGGAAGTACAATAGAATTAACAACAATCAATAGGATGTTTTGAAAAGGATTTTAATATGTACTAGAAAAGGTATTTGACTATAAAAGCTGGTCAATATCAAGATAATATTGTTAATAACTATGAACCAAAAAAATCACAGGAAAGGATGTGTAACTTCCATACTTACCAGGATGGAGAAACTGAAATAAACTGAATCTCTGTGAGAGTGGTCTTGGAAGTGGTAGTCACAACGTTTATAACCAATATCCACATCAAAGATTTACAACAAGGATCGACAACAAAGGCTCCACAACAAGGTACCATAGCAACATTTTGCATTGAGGATCTATAGTATGATTATGTACCAAGAATCTGCAACATGATTCCATAGCAAATATCTACAACAATATTTTATAGTAAGGATCTGCACCGATAATTTCTTGAAAATAATGGTAGGACTTTCATTGGATAAGTAGCAAATGATTGTCTATAGAAAAGTTATGCATCAAGGAAGAACAAGTTCTGTAGATAGGAAAAAATTATATGGAAGGAACAAAACTAAATCCATAATATAACTTGGTTCCATAGTAAATCAGAATTGGCTTATGCATGTAGTTAGAACTAAGTTCTATAGTAGAAACATAACTAATTGAAATATTTGAATACCTTATGCAGTTGTTCATCTCTCTCTCAAACTTAATCTGCTTGCAAGCTAGTTTTTAGACAAAGCTTGTGTTATTTCACTTCTTTCAAACTTTTCAGAACTAAGTGATATCATCCAAAAAATATTTTTCTAGTATCACAAGGATTAGTAGCACCCGAAAGTAAGTTTTTACTACTAGATTTTTTTTCCAACAACAACGAAATTAAGAAGATGTAGGTTTTGGTGACATAGTGACCTCATTTGCAACCTCCAATTTAGAATTATTTTTCAAATCTCTTATAAACTCTTCCTTAGAAAGTTGGTTTTGAGTACAACCTCAATTAATGGGCATTAGCCATGAGTGGGGTTCTATTTTCATTGATAAAACAGAGCTTGATAAATCCATTGTAAAAAACTACGCCCACTTCATAATATTTGAGCCATCTGATATGAAACTCCTTCTTAAAGGTCTTGAATATGGCTTCAAATAATAAAGCATAGTCCCTTGCATGAAATTTATTTTCCTTGATGAATTTATCATGCCACTTGGCCCTTTGTTGTAGTATAAAAAAGTCTAGTGCAAAGCATCTTTATGGATCTCATCAAGTTCACTAATTTATTCCATTCAATCTTTTTTGGCTTCATAAAGACTCATTCCCACTTGCACATTAGTATTGAGTGTTTTTATTTCAAACTTAGTAGGACCACATGCTTTCTATATACTATCTCATAAGGATTATTGAAGCTAGTGGTATTTCTCCATGTAGTGCAGTAATCCCAATGAGTTTATGGAAGCCTATTCTCAATCTTGATGATGGAGTCAACATAGTCTCTAGAAGTCTGTTAGTGACTTCAACATGTCCATTGGCATGTGGATGGTATGGCATATAATTCCTATGTTGAATCTCTTATTTTTTTAGTGATGAAATGAATGAGGTTAGATGTGAATCGGATCCCTTGATCCATGAAAATTTCTTGTGGAACTCCAAATTGAACAAAGATATCTTCATACAAAAAATCAACCACAACTTTCTTAGTTTCTCCGGGAAGAGCCTTGGCCTCAACCCACTTGGTCACATAGTCAGTGCATACCAATATATACACCTTTTTCTGATATGGTGGGTTGATTGGCCCAACACAATATTTATTCCATTTTTTAAATGGCTCTACCAAAAACTAAGGCTGCAATAACATCTCATATATTTGAACTAGTCTTCCCATCCTCTAATAAATGTCACAACTTATGCCATAGTTCTTGGCATCTCGAAAGATGGTAGGACAATAATATCCCAAGTTCAATATGTTGTTGGAAGACCTTTTGTCAACAAAGTCCCCCCCCCCACAAGGATCATCATGACATGATTTGAGGATTTCATAGACTTCATCTTCATGAATATAACATCTAATCACATGATCTGGGCCTGTTAAGAAGATTTTTCCTTGAATCCAAGAGTATATATCCCTCTGTCTAACATCTCTTTGTCATTCTTTTGGTGAGATATGTTGTGGTATATTTCTTGTAGCCAAATAGTTAGCAATATTTGCAAACCATCGTGTGTTAATATATAATGATAATGAATGTTCCCTAGAAAGAAAAAAAAAATCCTAAACAGGAATTTGATCACCCTCATTTGTAATCCTGGAGAGAAATTCAACAAAAACATTTTCTCTCCTACGTTTATCAAGGATGATAATGTCAAAATATTGTATTAATAATAATCATTTATTCACTATACCATTAATAATTGGTTTATTCATAAGATAACAATTATCAGAATATCAATGTGTATAAAGACATGATAGCCAATTATGTAATGATGAAATTTATTAATGTCATGGACAACAATAAGAAATTATTTTTCAGACACCATATAGTTTACCTCTGCTGGAGAGTAGATATAATAAGGTTTGTGTTGTATTACTCCAACGACTGTATTAAAAGAATATGTAGAGACATGGAAAGGAAAATACCGATTTGGTCCCCTTAATACTAGTGCTACATATATTTTCTCTTTCAGCGCTTCAAAAGCAAGTTGAAAAATTGAAAGCACCTATGATTTACAAAATTAAATATCAGTAGAAAATATTCACATTCAACAATCTATAGAAATAAACCATGAATAGTTTTCGTATGTTCAGTAGATAAATTTTAACTCACAGCTAAATACTAATTTTACTCAACTCATGAACATAAGGAAACTGATAAATAAAGACGAAACAAGTTTTAACTATATACTAGCAAAATATCTATGGAAATATGTATGCATGTTTTTCCCTCACTCATAGGTGGATGTTGCCTTTTATAGGCACTTATATTAATAGCTCAACAAAATTTCATTAACTGGAGCATGCTTGAGAATTGGAGATTCTCAAGCTGCTATAAAACATATTATGGAATAATAATTAAAAGACAATTGAAATAGGTTTGTTGGAATGTATCCCAAAAACAGGTGGCATCTTTGACTAAAATAGTGATCCAAACAACTAATTGATGCTATCATTCATTGCATAGTGGAATCATGTGTTCATGATGCTCCATTGTGGCATCCACAAGCTCTGTAACAACTGCATAAACTCATGAAAACCTTTCATCTTTATTGTTCTATATCTTATAGTTCTATAGAAATATATTCATATTAATGGTGGTGTATAGATCCATAGAAATTAACAAGTGTCAACAAGAACTCATGGGTCCATAGAATAGGATGTGTAACAACCATGGTTGCAGATCCATATCATATGAATATGTAGTAGATGGAACTTGTGGATCTAAAGTACATGAGAATGTGGAAACTGGATCCGCAGTAATAGGGACTTGTAGCTCAAGACTCATATCTTCAACAAATGACCTTTAGCATAATATGTAGCCTTCTTCAATCTGCAAGTTAGATACAAAGAATAAAAAATCATCATAATGCATCAACATAATTCAATGAAGTGCCAATTAATGAGGGAAAGAGTACCTATGTAGAAATATGTCAAATTATGTGAGGAAAGGATCAACAATGAGGATAAACCATGGTTAAAGGATGTAGGAAAAAATAAATACCTATGATCTCCCCCCAACTTAGGTTGTTGTAAGTCCATGTGAAACCTAAATTCTAAATATGAATTTGAATCATCATAGACATGCAACTGATGAAGATTAACTAAACTAAAAGAGGATTTTCCATCCTCATAACTTGTATAGTACCCCAAATTCCTTTCAATAAGTTGCCAACATCTCTCCTCTTCTTGTGGCTCTCATTTGTAAAGGTACTTATATTTTGGTGCAGGGAAAAAAATCAAGTAGAAATGAAATTTGAACCCTATCTACCTAGTGCCATACAGATGCAGGCAATGTATGTATCATTTTGACCTATTCAATGCCTCATTGAAGTTGGGATAGTTGAAAAGTTCCCTTCTATTGGACAATTGGTTGTCATTGATGTCAACCCTAGAGGAAGTCTAGAAGCCCCTAAAAGTGATGGGTTTATGGCGTAGCTTTAAGCATGGCCCTCATGAGAAGACACTTTGAAGAATTCTGCAAGAAACCTTGAGAATATGGTTAGTAAGTCCCAGAGGTGAGGTCATGAAGCTTGAAGTTGATTGGAGAAAAAGAGTATGAATGAAATCATAAATACATGTGAAACTCTCATAGATGGATGGTCCTCGTCAATCCATCTCCAATGGTAGGTGGAACTCCACGTGGTTCCTCATGGTTGAGGAGTTATTCCCTCTTAAATATGAAGCCGTGAAGTCAGGGCCAAGGAGAAACCCAAGTGTGTCTCATGTTCAGAGGAAAAGGAGAAGACATGAGGAAAACATCTTGCAAGGTGAGCTCAGGAAGATCAAGCCACCAACTTTCAATGGTGAGTGTTGGTCCTAAGGTCTACACTTGACTGCTAAAGGGAAAATCTAGGCCACCTATCAGTTTAGAATGGTTGTTTCTTTAATTTTTGTTGGTCAGTTAGAGGGTTGTTCTACCAAGACAAAGCATGGTTGGGTTTGAAAAAGACAAGGATGAGGGTCCTCCTTGGCTAGTGGCACACTAATGTCAGACCAGTGAAAGAATAGAGGTAACGAAAAACAAATGGAAACAACACACCACTTGATGAGTAATCTGTTGCAATAAGTTTGATTCCTAAATTATTATTTCAAGACATAAAACATGTATCAAAAACACAATCACTCCCACAAGTTGCAATAAAAGCAACCCTTCATCAAGGCAATAGTTGTAGTCACAGGTTGCATTTTAATAAAGACAAGTTATACAATAGCTCGAAGGAAAAGAAATGTACTTCGCACAAATCAAAATTGTATTCAAGATAAGAAACACACATATATATTAGAACACAAACATTGTCATCAAAAGTATGTTCACCATGTAGAGACTTTAATCCATGTGCAGAACAGGTTCATCCAGGCTTATGTATTGATATCCTTTCCCAAAAATTGAGCCCTTAAAACGTACAAAGACTGCATATTTAACAGAGTTGCATAGGTTCTCGTCCTTTGGGGATTGAGACCTAATTCTAGATAACTGATTGTAAAACATACTATTAATTTAACTAAAACATTTGCATGGAATACAACATGTATACTTCACACTGATCTTTAACCAAAGGAGTGGTTCTTATCACACATAGAAGACCACTTATTAATTTAATCTAAAATAATTTTGGAATTGATTTACTAAAAAATGCTACTGTCTCTGAGACTGAACTGATGCATGCGTTGGATGAAATGTGACTGGTAGGAAAACTAGGAATGATAGAACAAAGATTTGTATCGAGCCCTCACATGCCTGTGAGTTGTTTGATGCTTCTGGAGGGTAATTGGTTGCATGGGAAGATGTTGAAACAGGGGCAAACCTAGGGTTCAATGCTTCAACAATGCACCAACAAAACCCTAACTACTGGCCCTTTCGGCAACACTTGCGAAGCAGATGCAGTCTCACCCGAGGTAGAGGTAGGGGGGGGTTATAGGACTCAAGTGTTTGTAACCAATCTGGGACACGAATCCATGATTATAACACTTTGCAAAGTACTTAGGAGAAACAAACATTAGTTCATTAGTTTTATTCACATCGCAAATCAAACCCTAAGTACAGATCGACGCAGTAACAATGAAAAGATATACATTGCACTTAGCAACATAAGTTAGATCTATCACATTCAACATAGACGAAGCACTAAGCATTCATAGATCTATCTATCATTCATAACATTCATTTCACTAAGAAAAAACATAAACATTATAGCACAAAGAAAACCATCAACACAAGGTTTACGTGGTTCACCCCAGTGTGGGGCTACATCCACCAACGACTTCTTCTTCTTTATTAGTCTTCTTCAATCTCTTACATTTGTCTGCTCCTGTGATCTAAGCCACAGAGCCAAGCTTCACACTAGACAGGTGATCTACACACTACGCACCAGATCCACCTTCCCCAAAATTAGGTCAAGGCACAGAGCCAAGTTCTCTATCAAGCACAAATACTTACATACATGTTATGTTTCACAAGGAAACTCAGAACTACTTGCCTCTTGCACTTAGCTATTGACTTAACACTTAGCTACTTACATTGCTTTCGCTTAGCCACTTCGTACTTCTACATTACATCCTTAAATATTTATATATTTACAAAAAAGCCTAATCATGGGTAAACCCATGGGCCGAATGATCCAGGTAGATATCGGTGGCCACCCATCGTTCCCAGTTGGCTCAAAACAGCTTTCTAGCAATTTTGATAATTTACTATTTTTAGCAGTTTTTCGGGTCCTGAACTTCCGGAGCCGTTTTGAGGCCCTAAACAACGTTTTTTGGGGTATTTTGTGCAACTATAGTAGTCCTCGAATAGATATTTCCAATGGGCTATCATACGCCTAAAACGGAGATCGTATGTAAAATTTACGACCCCGGGAAGTTGATGTACTAACTTACCCAAACGGGGCCCACATGACTTTTGGTGCTTCATCTCCTAGGGTTAGGTTTTTGGATGTTTAGGGTTTTTGAAACTCCTATTTATTGTAAAAGGGCCTTGAGAGCCTCATTGTAATCATCTTCTTGTGAATGATCGTAGTTGTCACATCTCTTTTCAGAGATAAGCCACCACCATTCTAGCAAGCTTGTTTTCCGCTGCATTTTACAGTTTCATCTTATTTCCTTATTGAATAGAAAAACAGTTTTACTGTATCTCTGTTATTCTGTGTTAATCATTTGGTAATAATCTGTAGTTATTTCGTTCTGCTCATAAAATCTGGATTAGTGGTATCAGAGTGGTCTTCTCCTTGTCGTCTTAATGCATGTCCCCAACGAGGTCGGAGTACAAAGATTTGGGTCTCGAGCTTGTTTCTCTTGAGGAAAAAATCTCTCGCACACCCAAGCGACCTCTCATGGAAGGAGAAAAGAAAGATGACCAGACAGGAGATCCTTTGAAACTATTGATTGAGGAAGCCCTCACGCAACAAAGGAACGAGATGATGGATAATTTCGTGCAAATCCTTTGTCGACTACCAACATGCGACACATCTTCTTCGAGCGGAGGCATCGCCCCCTTCAAGGTACAAATAAATTTTGATATTCCTATATTTGAAGGTCAGATAGACGCAAATGTTGTAGACAAGTGGTTGAATCTACTAGAAGGGTATTTCTCTGTCCATAACTTTTTGAATAGAGAAAAGATTACTTTTGCGCTCCTCAAAGTTGTTCCCCATGTCAAAGATTGGTGGGAAACTTTCTGTGAGCAAAAGGAAATAGAGGAACCTTCATTATTTACAATCACGACCACCTGGGAATCCTTCAGAGATGCTATTAAGGAACAATACTACCTTGTCGGAAGTTATGATGACTTGTATACCAAATGGACCACACTACGGCAAGAAATAGACCAAGCAGTGCCAGATTTCACAAATATCTTCCATACCTTGCACACCAAGTTGGGTGTCAAAGATTCAGAGAGACATCTAGTGCTCAAGTATCTTGGTGCTCTACATAGATACATCCATACCGAAATGGAATTTCTGGACATCTCATCCTTGGGCGCGGCCTACCGATATGCTGTCAAAATCAAGAAGAAGCTCAAACAAAAGACGTGACAATTTGGGTCGGGGAACCCCTCACAATAAAAGCCAGGAAAGGGTGGCCCCAACCCACAAAACAAAGGACAGAGCAAAGATGCATAGTATTAGGACAACCAGTGCAAGCCACAAGCAAAGAAGGACACTAAAAATACAAAGAAAGATACCGGGAAGTGGTGCGACTTCTATAAGAGCCCTTGGCATAACACTATTGACTGTCGCTCAAAGCAGACGTTGGTGGCTGAAGTGAAAGCCTCTGAATCAGATGTGGGTTCTGACTCTGAGTCAGAACCAGAAAGGGGAAGACGGATCATTGACACAAAACCTAGTGCCACCGTTGCTACCACTAAGATCCAACATGGTGAACCAGACGAGTTAGAAGAAGGAGAGTGCCTCTTCCATTCCCAGATGTGGGAAAAAGGCACCCCACTGCACTTCATTGTTGATAGTGGTAGCCAGAAGAACCTCATCTCAGCAGAGGTCATCAAGCGGCTGGCCCTGCAGACAACGCCGCACCCACAACTCTACACCATTGGATGGCTCCGCCAAGGAAGCGATCTCCACGTCAGCCAACAGTGTCGACTGTCATACGACATCAAGCCCTTCAAAGATGAGGTATTGTGTGATGTTTCTCCTCTCGAAGTTTGTGATGTTATTTTGGGCCAACCTTAT
>SNQJ01S0014279.1:88054-100681 GCA_010110895.2 Picea sitchensis
GAAATCCCGATTGCATGGGAACCGTCGATCTAGATTGAAGACCTGATCCTCACCATTGAAAGTAAATCTTGTCATTTGCTTGCATTTAGAGCCCGAATGGCATGTTTTGATTAGTTGCTAGTTTTGTTGAATCTTACTGAGTTGTTAAAGGATTTTTTGAACCTGGTCGTCTCCTGGGGACACACAAAGACTCGATGGACCTGTTGTATGCTTAGTTAGTGGCAACTATGATGACGAGTATTCCAAATTCAAACCAGAACATGTGACCTCTTTCAAGAAAACAAAACGATGGTGCAAATATGCAAAGACAGACAGGGGTCATGAAGCTAAATAAATAAAAAGTGGAGGATAAGCTAAGCGAGCAACCACAAAACTCAGAATTGATGGATGGATAGGGTAAAGGAGGGAGAAGGGAAGGGGTGCAGACCTAGGTCACAAAATTTTCTCCAACTAGGGATAGCTCATCCCTGTGAGGTGCTAAGAACTATATATCAGTGCCTTAGGATTAAACAACTAGTCTTACCTTCCATTACTTACCTCTGTTTATGTATGTCAACCATGTGTATCTACTATTGTCCCTCAACCATGCATCTTATTGAACTGAAAACTGCAACTACACCCTCGTGCCTTTGTTGGTATATGGAGTCTTTATTCACACACAACTGAGTAATCAAATGCAAAACAAAAGGAAAGTATCTATGGTACAAGAGGGATTTCCCCTCATCCTTAAAAAAAATAGTGTTTCAGGAAGCGCCCATTTGTTGGGCTTCCAAAGATATCTGTATCATATAGATTATGCAGGATAAATGTGTTGTTGTCCAGAACTTCAACTACCTTAAAAGGGCCACACCAGAGGTTGTCAAACTTACTTTGCTTGGACTTATCATCCCTTCTGGAATCCCACCTCAAGACCAGGTCACCTTTCTAAAAAATCTCCTTCTTGGTTTTCTTTTCAAAGTCTTATTTGATCTTGCTCTGGTATGCTTCAGTCCTCTGATCCATTGCTTCTCTTATTTGTTGAACTTCTATAATCTGGAAGATTCTCCTTTGGATATCATTGGGCTCCTCAATTTCTTCTTGTAAGAATTCTAGGACTGGTATACCAAGATGAGTAGGAAAAACAACGCCTATGCCATAAACAAGTTGAAATGGTGAGGTTCCCAATGACCTCTTGGTGTTGATTCTGTCAGCCCACAAAGCATACTTGAGTTTAGAGTCCCAGGATTTCTTGTTTTCAGTCAACAATTTTTTTATGATCCTAATGAGAGTTGTATTTGATGATTATGCCAGGTCATTTCCCTAAGGGTAATAGGGTGTGGAATGTGTCAAGGAAATTTTATGACTGCCACATAAGTCAATCATGGCTTTGGAATTGAATGCTTGGGCATTGTCTATTACTAGCTTAATGGGGCAACCAAATATGGAAAAAATATTAGTTTCGAGGAAATTCATGATTACCTTGTCATTGAAATTCCTAGTGGTCACAACCTCAATCCACTTGGTGAAGTATTCGGTGGCAGTGAGGATCCACTTGTGTTGTCCACTGGAGGGTGGATTTATCTCTCCTTTGATGTCTAACCCCCATTTCTGAAATGGACCACTGGCAGTGATACGTTTTAGGGGCAACGATAGTAACTTATGTTTTCCTGCAAATATTTGACACTCATTGCAAGCCTTGACAACAACAAATACATCAAAGAAAAGGGTGGGACAATAGTACCCTGCCATTAGGATTTTGAGGACTGTGGCCTTCCAATGCTGGTGTCCTCCACATACTCCTCTATGCATTTTTGTTGTGACTTGTTTGGACTCATTTTCATCAATGCATTTTAACAGGATGTCAACAGGATCTCTCCAATACAAGTTTTGGTTTGAGATTCATAATTTGATAGCTTTCAATTTGAGAGACCTGGCCTTTGTCTTTTTCACATTTGGTGGACATTCAAAATGTTGCAAGAAATAGATGATGTTTTTATACTAAGGTGAAGAGGAGTATTTTTCAAATACATGTAAGCTATCTTTCGCAGGCTGCATGATGGGTGCATCTGATTGGGTGAAGATTTGATGCAATTGTAGCACCTTACCATTTGATTCTAATAGCAATTTGGCCAGTCCTTGCCCCTTGATCATCTTGGTGAGATTTATGTGCAGGTCATACTCCAACAGTTTGACAATCCATTTTCCTCTTTTTCCCTCACTGTCTGGAGGGACCATAATTTCTTTGACATTGTTGCTAGGAACAAAGGTTGCTATGCTAGACTGTAGTACATAAACCCTAAAGGATTTGAGTTCTTTGACCAATGCATAAGCTTGTTTCTCTAATATATCATACTTCATCTCAACATATTGAAGGGCTATGCTGAAAAAGGCTATTGGTTGCTCATGCCCTTCTTCATTTTTCTGGAGCAGTACAACAACAATGGTATCCTCTGAAGCAAAGGAGAATATGAAGAAATATTTGGTATAGTTAGGGATGGATAACACAGGGGCTTTAACTAAAGCTTGCTTGATTGTTTGGAAATTTGATTTTTCCTCCAAGGACCATTTTATCACAACATCTTTCTTCAACATGTTAGTAATAGGCTTCATAATTTCAACAAAATTTGGCACAAAACGTCTGAGGAATTTTATCTTACCAATAAAATACTGGAAAACCTTTTTATTCCTGGGGATCTCATTCTCTTGAATGGCACAAACCTTGTTTGGATCAATTTTTATACCTCCTACTGATATGATGTGGCCTAGGAACTTTCCTTTTGGCATGGAAAAGCGAGACTTCCTAGGATTCAAGGATATTCCATACCTCCTGCATTTCTTGAAAACCTTCTCCAAATAATACAAATGTTCATCATTGGACTTGGAGAAAACGGTTATGTCATCCAAGTAAATTAACATAAATCTGTCTTTTTCTCCCACAAAATATATTTCCATGGCCCTCTGAAAAGTGCCCCTTACGTTCATCATCCCAAAGGGCATCCTGTCATACATGAATGTTCTCCATGGGGTGGTGAATGTTGTTTTTTCTTTATCCTCTTCACACACTGCTATCTGGTTATAACCAGAGTATCCATCTAACAAGGAAATTTTTTCTGCATGATGTAGGAGCATCGCTATCAAATTAAGAAAAGCGAAAGTGGAAGTGAAATCGACACCTCAACACATTGAAAGAACCAAACCGACTCTTAACCAACTTGGTAGCGGTGTGGAGATTTTTTGAATTTCTCGTTAATTAAATTAGTTGTATGTAAAGTCGAGTCACCGTTTGAAATGACGGATCATTGTAAATCCTTACACGACTGTAAAATATTACAGGTGTAGGATATAAGCCCTTATTAGTTATTAGGTTGCATTTAATTAAGCTGAGTAGGTAACCGCTAGAGTAGAAGGTGATAGAACTTAGATAGGAGGAAGAAGAGAAAAGAAGGCTCTCGGTCCTTAGACAAGTTATTTTTCATTGTATTGTCTGTAAGAGATAGCAGTTGTAATCATGTTTTTTTGGAATGAATAGAACAAAGGATAATTCATCCAATTGTACAGTGTTGATATTGTTTTACTGTTTTACTGTTGTTATGAATTTTGTGGATATATGAGGTCCATGGTGAATGAATGAAGAATTGAATAAGTTCCAATTGTTTATCTTGTGTAAGTTATGCAAGGAGTGCATACCAAATGTAAGGAGTGTGTGTGAGAGAGTCTTTTGACTCGAGTCTCAGAAGAGATAGAGTGGAACTTTTGTATGCAGAGTGTGCATATTGAATGCAAGGAGTGTGTATGTGAAGTATTTGACTTGGAGAAAACTTTGGAGAAATAACTCGGTTTTTCTCATCAGGTAGTGAAGAGGTCATTTGCAAGGAGTGAATAGGACCATAAATTGACTAAGTGTCGAAGAAATATCTTTGAGGAATTCAAAGTTCGAAGGAAGAATAAGTGCAGAGGATTTAGCGGGAGAAATCCTTCAGAAGAGGATTTTTTGAAGGTTGGATAAGATAAAGGGTTAAGATTCGCCTAGGAAGAGACGAATCATTTCATACCGTTAGATCTTGGAGAATTCACACACTATTTAGTCACAAGGATCCTTCGGAATTCGTAAATCGAAAGATTCGAAGTGAAGAGGAGTGAAAAATTATGAAATCCTAAGTTCAAAGTGAATCTGGACCGTCAGATCCAGAGGGACGCGTGGAGACAGATCGCGAACTTCGAATAAAAGCACTCTAGAGAAGTTGAGAGTTGATTTTTCCGATTCCGAAGTCCCGAAGCGGCTAGGGCCGTCGATTTGAGGAGGAAAAGTGTCAACAGATCTTCCATTTTGGAAGATGGCCACTGTGGAGAAAGCAGGAGTTGAGAGTTGAAACTCTCGAAGCCCAAAAGGAGAAATCAACCAGGATCGTTGATTCAAAATGGGTATGTGTCAATAGATCGCAAGGTTCTAGAAGAGAGTGATACAGAGAAGGAAGGAAAGGAGGCAGATCTGAACCATTGATCGAGAGGCTCCACCTGAGATCCGAGATCGACGATTATGTAGGATTGCGGAGACAGAAATTTCTCGGCTTTAAAAATTTGAGAGCGGGCCGCAATCGAAACCACAGTATTGCAAAAGGGATGCGTGGTGATTGGTAGTGAATTGCGGGGAGGAAAGTGGGTTGATCCCAAACCACTTTCGACTACACCCACAATCATATGTGGACGTAGCTCGAGGTCACATACAGGAAAGAGCTAACAGAGGAGGAGCTAGAGCCTAGACCCTGATAGTTCAACAACGTGAAGGGAGAGGTTGCAAGTGTCATAGAACCTGCACCAAAAGACTGAAAGGGTCTATGTTTAATTACAAGTGAGACCATTAAGGTTTCAGAGAGTGATTCATCTTCGAGAATCAAAGATCCTTGACTGGGAGGTCGAGCAGCCCCAAGGAGAGAAGGGGGGTTTGCATCAAGTGGTATCAGAGCCTAAAAAATCTCAATGTTGTATTATGTGTGTTAGAAATAGTTGAAATAATTTCATCGAGGATACACGTAGATCCACCTATAGTAAATCGTTATGTAGGAAGAGAAATGAGAGAGATTCACACAAGGTTGGAAGCAATGGAAGCAATGCAAAGGAGAACACCTGTCGTTGGAGACGTCAGTGATGCAGAGAGAGAAGAAATAGAAGTTGAAGAAGCTATAGGGGAAGATGTGGCCGAAGAACGCTTATTGAAAGTTGTTGTGAAGTTGGGAGCTAGAGAAAATATAGACGTCCCAATGTATGAAGGTAACTTGGATGCCGAAGAGATATTGGACTGGATAAGGTGCATGGACAAGTATTTTGACTATGAATATGTCGATGAAGGAAAGAACGTGAGGCATGATGTCACCAGATTAAAGGTACACGAAACACTGTAGTGGGATGAACTACAGGCAGAGAGGAGGAACAAAGGAAAACAAAAGATAAAGAATTGGGATAGAATGGTAGCCAAACTGAAGGCTAAATTCATACCTAAGGACTACCAGATAAATGTGTTCAGGAAGTTGCAGAACATGAGACAGAGGAGTATGGCAATGAAAGAGTACACATAAGAATTTTATAGGATGAATATTAAGAATGGACAAAGAGAGAAGGATGATGAAAAAGTTTCCAGGTATATAAATGGCTTGAGGTATGAAATCCAGGATGATATCAGTATGATGACTGTGAGGATAGTGGAAGATGCTTATCATATTGCATTGAAGGCAGAAGAAAAATTGGCCAGGAACCAGAGTTAGCAAAGCAGAAGTAGAGGCTTGAATAGTGGTAAGGGAATTGTCTATGATAAGGCACCGAAAATCAAGGATGATATTGAGAAATCATGTGGTCACTTTGAAAGGGGAGGAAGTTCCTGAAGAAGATCGTTTGGTGGGAGAAATTATTTTCCTTGAGGTAGAGGAGGTGGAGTTAAATTTTATGCCTGTGGAAAGATAGGACACACGTCTTGGGAATGCACCGAGAGGAAGAAAGAAGGAGGAGGATAAGCACACATTTATGAAGCCCGAAAGAATGTGGAAGCAGAAGAAGCATAAGGAGGACAAAATCTTATGATGAAGAAATTTCTTCTAAATCCAGAGAAGGAAACAAAAGACTCAGTTCAACGAACAAGGTTGTTCAGGATTACTTTTAAAACAAAGGAAAAAGTTTGCAAGATGATTATAAACAATGGGACTACTGATAATTTAGTATCTATAGAAATGGTGGAGAAGTTGGAGCTGGAGAAAACTACACACCCAATCCCATATAAAGTATTATGGTTGCAGAAAGGACATCAAGTAATGGTAAGTCAACAATCTAAAGTTGAATTTAAAATAAGAGGTTATAAAGATGAGATTTTGTGTGATGTAATTCCCATGGATGTTTGTCATATTTTGTTGGGGAGACCATGGAATTTTGATAGGAACGTCATTCATGATGGGAGGAAAAATACTTACACTCTAAAGAAAAATGGTAGAACCCACATGTTGCTTCCAATAGAAGAGAAGAAAGAAAAGGAAGAATCCAGCACAAGAATACTTCTCATGAGTGGGAAGGAACTCTTGAAGGAGATCAAGAAAGATCAAGAAATGCAATTTGTTGTAGTGCGGAAGCCAAGAGTTATCCTTACCAATACTTCCATGAATGGTTTACCTGAAGAAATCCAAGAATTGTTAGAGATTTTTTCTGACATAGTAGTGGATGATTTACCTCACTCATTACCACCCATTAGGAGTATCATCCACCATATTGACTTGATTCCAGGAGCTAGTTTTCCAAACAAAGAAGCGTATAGGTTGACACCTTGAGAGAATGAGGAGGTTAAGAATCAAGTTTAGGAGTTGTTGGATAAAGGTTTAGTTAGGGAAAGTCTAAGCCCATGTGCAGTGCCAACTGTATTAAGTCCAAAGAAGGATGGGGGATGGAGAATGTGTACAGATTCCAAAACCATCAACAAGATTACCATCATGTATAGATTCCCTTTACCCAAGATGGGTGATTTGATGGATTGTTTGAGTGGAGCAAGCTATTTTTCAAAAATAGACTTGAAGAGTGGATATCATCAGATAAGAATGAGATAGGGAGATGAATGGAAGACAACATTCAAGGCAAATGAAGGTTTGTTTGAATGGCTAGTCATGCCATTTGGATTGACAAATGCTCAAAGCACGTTTATGAGGTTGATGAATGAAGTACTGAAAGACTTCATAGGTAAATTTGTCATTGTATATCTGGATGATATATTAGTTTTCAACAAAATAGAGGAAGAACATTTAAATCACTTGGCATTAGTGATGAGGAGGTTGCAGCAAGAAAAGTTGTTAATAAACTTGAATAAACGTTCTTTTATGAAGACAGAAATCATATATTTGTGTTTTGTGATATATTCAAATGAATTGAAGATGGATCCAGAGAAGGTGAGAGCAATCAAAGAATGGTCATCACCAAGGAGCATATTTGAGGTGAGAAGTTTCCATGAGTTAGCAAGTTTTTATATAAATTTTATTAGAAATTTGAGTGGTATATGTGCACCCGAAATGGACAGTGTGAAAAAGAAACATAAGTCTTTTAATTGGACAGAGGAGGCTGAGAAAAGCTTCAGAGTGTTGAAAAGGAAGATAACAGAACAACCAATTATGGTTTTACCCGATTTTGGAAAAACATTTCAGGTAAGATGTGATGTAAGTGGAATAGCCATTGGATCAGTCTTGAGTCAAGATAATAGGCCAGTTGCTTATTTTAGTGAGAAGTTGAATGACACCAAGGAGAAATATTCTACATATGACAAAGAGTTTTATGCAATGATTCAATCTTTGAAGAAATGGATACATTAATTAATTTCAAAAGAGTTTGTCTTGAATAGTGATAATCAATCTTTGCAATTTATTACTAGGCAACAAAAGTTGAATCAGAGGCATGCTAAGTGGGTAGAATTCATGCGGAATTTTAATTTTGTCATTAAACATATTTCTAGAAGTTCTAATAAATTTGCAGATGCTTTGAGCAGGAGGAGTTTGGTTGTACAGGAACTCCAAGTGAATACCTTAGGGTTTGAGAACCTTAAGGAAATGTATCAGGAGGATCCAGATTTTAAAGAGGCTTATGAAGCATATGAAAATCCTTTGTTGAGGGATACCAAATCATGGGAAAAATATTTAATACAGGATGGCTTGTTGTTTAAAGGAAGTCAATTGTGCATACTAAGATGCTCAATGAGAGATAATTTGTTGAAATAAAACATAGTGGGGGTCTAGCCGAACATTTCGATCATGACAAAACATTTGCACAACTGAATAGTTTGTATTATTGGCTAGGTATGAGGGAAGATGTGAATAAATTTGTAGATCGATGTAATATTTGTCAACATGCAAAAGGAAAGAGACAAAATACTAGTTTTTATCAACCATTGCCTATTCCAGAAAGGCCTTGGGATGCAATTAGTATGGATTTTGTATTGGGATTACCTAGAACCCAGAAGGGAAGTGATTCCATATTTGTTGTGATCGATATATTTTCCAAGATGGAACATTTCATACCATGCTAGAAAACAAATGATTCTACACACATAGCCAATGTGTTTTTCAGAGAAGTTGTGAGACTACATGGATTGCCCAGAAGCATAGTCTCAGATAGGGACACTAAATTTGTAGGACACTTTTGGAGGACTCTATGGAAGGAAGAGGATGGGAACTAATTTGTCTTTTAGTTCAACATATCACCCTCAGACAGACGGACAGACTGAAGTAGTAAACATGAGTCTGGGAAATTTTTTAAGGAGTTTAGTCACTGAACAAGGTCGTCAGTGGGATTAGATTATGGCACAGGCAGAATTTGCATTTAACAATTCATTTAATAGGAGCACTGGGAAAATTCCATTTGAGATAGTATATGGAAGACAGCCAAGAGGGATTGCAGAATTGAGAGATTTGAAACAATATGAATTCAAGAGCGCTGGAGTAGAATATTTTGCTACAGAAATGCAAAGACTTCATTATCAAGTTAGGAGGAAGCTACATGATAGTAATCAAAAGTATAAGGACGGGGTTGATCAAAAAATAAGGGAAGTTCAATTTGAAGTGGGAGATGAATTTTTAGCTCATTTGAGAAAGGAAAGGTTTCCAAGAGGAACATATAATAAGTTGAATATGAAGAAGATAGGACCATGCAATATCCTCAGAAAATTTGCAGAAAATGCTTATGAGATCGAGTTGCCAGACAATGTTGGGATATCACCGATCTTCAACGTTGCAAACGTGTATCCTTATAGCATAGATGACGCAGGAGAATTAGATGATCAGGAAGAGATTCAATGGGAAGAACATATGCTCACAATAGAAAAACCTCAGATGGAGAAAATCTTAGAACAAAGACTTGGAAAGAAGACCAGAAGAAAGATGTACCCTGAATATTTGGTGAAGTGGAAAGATCACCCAGTAGAAGATTCAAGTTGGGTTACTGAACCTGATATTTTGAAACATGGAAAAACAGTGCCAGAGCTCATGGACATGAGTCCATGAATATTTTGGCTAGAGGAGTATGATGCAGGAGAATCACTATCAAATTAAGAAAAGAGAAAGTGGAAGCAAAATTGAAACCTCAACACATTGAAAGAACCAAACCGACTCTTAACCAGCTTGGTAGTGGTGTAAAGTCAATTTTGCTGAATTTAATTAGTTGTATGTAAAGTCGGGCCACCGTTTGAAATGACGGATCATTGTAAATCCTTACACGACTATAAAATTTTACAGGTGTAGGATATTATCCCTTATTAGTTATTAGGTTGCATTTAATTAAGATGAGTAGGTAACCTCTAGAGTAGAAGGTGATAGAACTTAGATAGGAGAAAGAGAAGCGAATAAGGATCTTTGTCCTTAGACAAGTTATTTTTCATTGTATTTTCTATAAGAGATAGGATTTGTAATCATGTTTTTTTGGAATGAATAGAACATAGGAGAATTCATCCAATTGTACAATGTTGATATTGTTTTACAGTTTTACTGTTGTTATGAATTTTGTGGATATATGAGGTTCATGGTGAATGAATGAACTCATGAAGAATTGAATAAGTTTCAATTTTTTCTCTTCTGTAAGTTATTCAAGGAGTAAATACAAAATGTAAAGAGTGTGTGTGAGAGAGTCTTTCGACTTGAAGCTCGGAAGAGATAACGTGGAACTTTTTAATGCAGAGTGTGCATATTGAACGTAAGGAGTGCATATGCGAAGTCTTTGACTTGGAGAAAAATTTGGAGAAATAACTTGGTTTTTCTCGTAAGGTAGTGCAGAGGTCAGTTGCAAGGAGTGCATAGGACCAGAAATCAACTAAGTGTCAAAGAAATCTCTTTGAGGAATTCAAAGTTTGAAGGAAGAACAAGTGTGAAGGATTTAGTGGAAGAAATCCTTCATAAGAGGAATTTTTTAAGGTTGGATAAGATAAAGTGTTAAGATTCACTTAGGAGGAGTCAAATCATTTCATACCATTAGATCTTGGAGAATTCACACATTAGTTAGTTTAGAGGATCCTTCAGAATTTGTAAATTGGAAGATTCGAAGTGAAGAGGAGTGAAAACTTCTGAAATCTGAAGTCCGAAGTGAATCTGGACTGTCAAATCTAGAGGGATGCATGGTGACAGATCACGAACTTTAGATAAAAGCAATCTGGAGAAGTTGAGAGTTGAGTTTTTTGAAGTCCGAAGTCCCAAAGTGGCTAGGGTCGTCAGTTTGAGGAGGAAAAGTGTCAACAAATCTTCCATTTCGAAATATGGCCACTACAGAGAAAGCATGAGTTGAGAGTTGAAACTCCCAAAGCTCGAAAGGCGAAATCAACCATGACCGTTGATTTGAAAGGGGTATGCGTCAATAGATCGCAGATATCTAGAAGAGTGTGATTCAGAGAAAGAGGGACAGGAGGCAGATCTGAACCGTTGATCGAGAGGATCCACCCGAAATCGTGAGATCAACGATTATGCAGGATTGTGGGGACAGAAAGTTCTCAGACTTTAAAAATTTGAGAGCGGGCCGCAATCAAAACCATGGTATTGCAAAAGGGATGCATGGAGATTGGTAGTGAATTGTAGAGAGGAAAGTGGGTTGATCCCAAGCCACTCTCGACCACGTCCATAATCATGTGTGGACATAGACCGAGGTTTCATACATGAAAGAGATAACAGAGAAGGAGCTAGCGCCTGGACCCTGATAGTTCAATAGTGCGAAGGGAGAGGTTGTGGGTGTCATAGAACCTGCACCAAAAGACTGAAGGGGTCTATGTTTAATTACAAGTAGACCATTAAGGTTTCAGAGAGCGATTCAACTTCGAGAATCAAATATCCTTGACCGGGAGGTTGAGCATCCCCAAGGAGAGAACACTTGGGTTAATTGATCCACCTGGGGTAATTGAGCATCCCGGGGGGGTTTGCATCAGTGAACCTACCACCCTCTATAAAATATGATCCATCTTGGGGAGGGGGTAATTGTCCTTCAAAGAACACTTGTTGATATTTCTGAAATCAACACACAAGCGTATATCCCCATTTTTCTTCCTTAAATGTACTAAGTTGGCCACCTAGTTTGAGTACCTCAATGGTACAATAATCTTGGCATCCAACATTATTTTCAGCTCTTTCTCAGTTATGGACATTAACATGGGATTAAATTGTCGAATCTTCTATATGAATGGATTGGATCCAACCTTTAGAGGGATATTGTGTTGGATGATGTCAGTGTCAAATGTCTTCAAATCTTCATAGGACCATGCAAAAACATCAACAAATTTTTTAATGAGACGAACATACCTGCCCTTTTTTTTTGCAGCTATTGCTTGGGACAACTTGATGATCTTGGGATTCTCAGTGGTCCCAATATTGCAATCTGTTATCCCTTCTTCTTGATTCTTCATGGAAGCTCCTTTGTAAACATCATTACTATCAAACAACATTTCCAATGACACTAGTCCTCTTGGAATGTGATTGGTTTTCAGCTCCAAAATATCATGACCAACTACTGTCTTCAACAGATGAGATGTTTGTTGATCTTCTAATTCCTCATTTTCACCTTCTTAATTTTTTTGATCAATTGAGATATTGGAGAATTCATCAATGTTGTGTAGGAATCTCTGCAACTCTAGATCATCACTGAAGAATTTCCAGTGCTTTATGTTGTCTGGTATGGCTTTCCTATGCCTAATTTCTACTTGATATTTGATAGTTGGGCCAATGGGAGGCCTGGAAGTGTTGGAAGCTAAGGCAATAGAATATTCCTTTTGATTTTGTTCTCTGTGAATGAAAGAAATGTTAAATGCCGTAAATAAATTATCGATCATATCCCATACCTCGTTTCTGTATTTCTTAAGCCTATGTTGTTTATCCTGATAAATGGTCTTTACTTGATTGATGATTAACTCAGAATCACCAAAAAATGCTAGAGAATCAATGTCCATGTCTTTGGCATCCCTCAGTCCCAACACTAGAGCTTCATATTCAGCTATGTTATTAGTGGTTTCAAACTCCAGCTTATAAGAGAGGGTTATTACTTCTTCTGAAGGGGAAATGAGGAGTATACATGCACATGATCCTTCCTTTGATGAAGATCCATCGAAATACATCTTCCATACTTTGTTTTTCTGACCTGTCAGTGGTTGGTCTCTGCATTGGTTGA
>SNQJ01S0014280.1:1455-36428 GCA_010110895.2 Picea sitchensis
CTTATTTGTATTCCGGCTAAGATCCTTTTGTCTTTTGATCTAGCCGAGTGTTGTTATTCAGTCACAGTTGCTTATTTGTATTCCGGCTAAGATCCTTTTGTCTTTTGATCTAGCCGAGTGTTGTTATTCAGTCGCAGTTTCTTATTTATATTCCGGCTAAGATCGTTTGTATGTTGATCTAGTCGAGTATTGTCAGTATTCAGCCGCATTCGACCATTTTTGTAATCCACAGAGATATCATAATACAAACTTGCAGTCCTTTGTCACATTTATTATTTGTATGATCATTTATATGTTGTAAACCTTTGATCCTACACACACATTAGCAACATTTCCTAGACTAGCCAAGTCAGGAACATTACAGCTTTGTATTTCTCCACTTTTCCTTCTGCATTAAACTTCTTCCTAAACAACCATTTTCTACCAATGGATTTTATTCGAGCTGGAAACTCAACTATATCCCATGCCTCATTCTTATCCAAGGCATCCATTTCTTCAACCATGGCCTTCTTCTAGAGTTTACTATCCTCTGAATTCACTACTTCCCCGATAGTTCTGGGATCATCATCGGTAATAGATAAAGAAAAATTGGAACGAAAATCAGATGGAATATACCTTTTTGGTTTCCTTCTTTCTCTCACTAATCTCCTCAATACTGTGGTATGAGGTTCTTCTTCTTCTTCTGCTTCATCTTCTTCATATGATTCAGATTTTGCATCATCCAACACAAGTTCTATTTTCTCAGGTTCTTCTGGCCTTGGTAGGAATTCTTGTTTGGAAACATCTCTTACCTCTATGAAAACAACATCTTTCCTGTAAACATTATTCTTGGTATCTGGGTTCCAAATCTTATAACCTTTCACACCATCTTTATAAAAAATAAAGATACACTTTTCAGCCTTTTTATCCAGCTTACTCCTATTTTCCTTTGGAACATGTACATAAGAATCACAACCAAACACTCTAAGATGTTGAAGAGAGGGTTTCTTTTCATTCCATACCTCTTGTGGAGTTTTATCATCCAACATTGATGAAGGTGATTGATTGACCAGGTAACATGATGTACCCACTACCTCTGCCCATAATTCTTGTCCTAACTCGGCACCGCTGAGCATGCTCCTTGATTTTTCCATCAGTGTCCTGTTCATCCTTTCTGCAACTCCATTCTGATGAGGAGTGTATGCAATAGTATTCTACCTTGCTATACCACACTTCTTACATAATTCTTCAAATTAATTTCCGCATAATTCTCCACCATTATCTGTTCTCAATACCTTTATTTTCTTCTCTGTCTGATTTTCTACCAGAGCCTTAAACTCTTTAAATTTATCAAATACCTCAGATTTATTTCTAAGAAAATAAATCCATGTGTTCCTTGAGAAATCATCTATGAATGAAACATAATACATAGATTTGCCTAGGGATGGAATAGGAACAGGTCCAAACACATCACTGTGTATCAAATCTAAGATCCCCTTTGCTCTTGTAGCACCAGATGGGAATCTCACTCAATTATGTTTACCATATATGCAATGTTCACATAAATAAAAATCTAGAGTGCAACTAGACATACCTTCAACCATACCTTTACCGTGTAGTGTTCGAAGGCCCTTTTCTCCAATATTTCGTAGTCTTTGATGCCACAACATGGTCTTCTTTTCAGGGACAGTATTGGTCTTTTCTCCTTCATCTCTCTGCTCAGGGACAACATAACTGTTACACCCATTAGTATAAGTGCTTCCCAACAACTTGTATAGAGTTCCACACCGAACTCCCCTCACCAACAACATTGCCCCTCGTACCATCTTGCAAGTTCCATTCCCCAATACAGTATCCACTCCTGCATCATCCAACTTGCTTACAGATATTAGGCTCCTGGCTAGTTTTGGAATGTGCAGAACCCCAGGGAGAGTTCTAATCCTTCCATCTTTTAGCAACAACTTAACCCTTCCACGTCCCATGATTCTGGATGTCGAGTCATCTCCCAGGAATACATCACCACCATCGTATTTTTCATATTCAAAGAACCACTCCCTGTGAGGAGTCATATGGTATGACACACCTCAGTCGATCAACCATACATCATGGTCTGCATGTGTACCTGTATATTCTAGTTAAACATCACCTCCTTCTTCAGTGGAGGTTTTGGACTCTGTGGAAGAGGTACTATCAGATCCCTTTGGTTTATCAACCTTCTTAGACTTGAAATCATTCTTATAATGCCCTGTTTTACCACACTTCCAACATTTCCTCAAGTATTTTACCAGAGACTTAGATCTACCTATAGATTTAGATCCCCCCCCCCCGAAGACTTACCGAGATTCCTATCTTGGGTATGACCTCTTACAAATAAAGCATCTGTGCTATGAACATCCATGCTTTTCCGCCTCATCTCTTCAGATAACAAGGATGAAACTACATCCTCATACTTCAATGTAGATTGAGTGGTACTACCAATTGCTACAACTAGATTATCCCAAGAGTCTGACAAAGAACATAACAAAGTAATACACTTATATCTTCTTCTACAATCATAATATTAACATATATGAGTTGACTTACCAGAGTATTAAAGGCATTTAGATGTTTTGTCACAAAATCTCCATCTTCCATCCTAAGATGATACAACTTCTTTCGAAGAAACAACTTGTTTACTAGGGACTTTGATTGATACAAATTCCATAAATTATCCCATAGTTCCTTGGCTGTAGATTCTCCCGAGACATTCAACAACACTGAATTTGCAAGGCATAGTCGAATAATACTCCTTGCTCTTCTGTCCAACTTCTCCCAATCTTCCTTCGACATACCAATATGTGGTGTACTAGTAGTTTGTGTACTAGTAGTTTGTGTACCAACCATCTGTGTTCCAGTAGGCTGCGTACCAGTAGGTTGTGTACCAGGATCCACATCGATCCATTGTTCTTTTTCTACAAGAAGGTCCTCCATATTTAGCTTCCATAGCTCAAAGTTTTTACCGTTGAACTTCTCTATTTCGATTCTAGAAGAGCTCGCCATTCCTCTTTCTACACTCAAATAACCATTGCAAAAGATCCCACTAAACCCAAGTTTATCACAGACCCAAGATAAAATTAATCTATCAAGATCGAGAAAAACGCTCAACAACAAAGGAGTCCCTCTGAAGCCAAAAACGAGTTCTGATACCACATGTAAGTTTTAAACTTGTGAAGTAAAGCAATGCATACAGATTCTTAAGCAAAACTAAATTTAATCAATGGCTCATACACATAGTACACAGATATTTATACCGGAAACCCTCAACCGGGGAAAACCTCTCTTATATTCATTATATCAAATTTCACCATCCACCATACAATATATAAAATGTTTTTAGGTATTCCGTAGATACCAAAACCCTAATCCCTTAATCCAGGATTAATTTAGAAAACCGCTAAAAATAACAAAATCCACTAAAAATAACAAAAACCACCAAAAAATAATTTTGGGGCGTTTCCTTGAACGTTACGCGTAACCAGGGGGGGCCATGCCTGGCCCCCCCTGGGACCCCCCTAAGAAGTTCCCAGTGCACACAACACATAGAACACTACTAGAGGTATCGTCAGACACATTTGTCGAATCTGACGTGCCCACACACACACATGCGAAGAATATAACACATACCCAACTGTTTATGCATGCGTTGTATGTTATTTGCATTGCATATTTCTTTGCATATACAGAGCATGTTCATAGATGAATGGTATCAGAGTTGGAAAAATTTTGTGTGGCATGGAACAACTTGGGGTTGGGGAAGCTACATTGTGGTATCAAAGTCACAAGTTCAACACTGAGTGTGTATAGGCTAGAGATAGAGCGCTGAAGTTGAGTTTGTAGAAATTAAATATATGAGGATGTCTGCAAGATGTTTGTGAAAATTATTTCCATGAAGTTGGAAGAAATTCATGAGGAATTTGAAGGAATTGAACCTATGGATTAAAATATCCCTTGTTTAAATCTCAACTTAGGTATTTTCAGGCATGAAATTGGCTCAATCACAAATTTTGGAGTTATAGTGAAGCCATGGCGAAATTGGGTGAAAATCCCAAAATTTTGAGCGAATTCAAGCGAAATTTGTGCCCATAAATGTCAATAAGTCATGCATGGATGCAATTTATTGTTTACAGGGCATAAATTGGCTACAACAAGCTTAATTGTAGGTTTCCATGCCATCTTGTGCGATAAATTGGAAATTATGTAATTCTAGAAAAATTCAAAATTTGGGAAAATTTGAGTATTTTTTTGTACATGACGTGGCGATGAAGTGGCAGTGACATGGCGATGAAGTGGAAGTGATGTGGTAGTGATGTGGTAGCGGTGACGTGGAATTCCATGGTAGCAGGGGAATGGTGGAAGCTGACAACATGGTGGCAGGTGATGTGGGTGTAGATTTTCTGAGGTCCTGTGAGGTTGCCAACTAAGGTCTGTCTTTGACCTTAGTTTGGATCTAAGTTTCAACTCCGTGGTTGTCCCTTGCTGTTGTTTTAGTAAAGAAAACAATCACCAACTTTCAGCTCAATATTTTGATGGCTAAGTGTCCTTTTGAGGTGCCCTTGCAAGTGTTTTCTTTACTCAATGTTAGCACATGCAATATACATAAAAAAAAAAACACTAACTCTAGATATTTTAACTTTAAAATGATGATATACACTTCTAAGAATGCATGAAGTTGACACATATGTTTTTGGTCAACATGACCCTGGAAAACCCCCTCCATGGGGAAAACTAGTTTGGAGAAGATATATATAGAAGGCATCAAAGCAAAATGTACAACACAGGAAACATATACAAGTGAAACTAGTACAATAGAAGCCACTCTCAGATGTCTTGGAGTTGCTTGAAGACCTCCCCACAAGCTTTGTGAAATAAGTCTCCCCTTGTCTTGGTATGCCTTTCTTCCTTTGCTTGCCTTTGTATTTTTCCCCGATGCCTTTTCCTTTGAGCCTTTGCCTTAACTCATGATATGCCTTGACCTTTTCCTTTACCCACTTGAAGCTTTGAGAAACCCTTGCTATATTCCCTTGAAGCTTGCACCCTCTACACAAGTGCACCCTCTTCCATGGCTTGGTGCACACCTAGATTTGGTGCGCCCCTCCTCTAGCAAGAACTCCCTCTAAGTAAGAGCCCCTTTATCTCCTCACTAAGAGTTTCCACACAACAAGTGCACCACTCCTTCTACACAACTCCTCTCGTGTATGAAGTATGCCCTCCTCAAGGATGTGCACCTCTCCTTCTCCAAGTGCGCCCTCAAGACTAGAATGTGCCTATGCTCATATATGTTCCTCCTCCTCCTCCATGGAAGCACCTCCTCTAAGAAAATTCGCATTCCCTCACCTCAATGGACAAACCCTCTACCATGTGTGCCCTCCTCTCCTCAAGAAATGCACCTAGGCTCTCCTCATCTTCTCCTCTCCTCTCAAGTGAAGAATGAGTCTCATAAATGAACTATACCCTCCTTTAGCCTCCTTTGGACAAACCCTAAAAGATCAATGTACTAGATCCAATCTATCCAAGTCTAATCAATGGGTGAGATTAAATCCATAAATCTCATTTAGGAAACCTGCTTTCCTTAGTTTGATTTATGTATATTGATTCACCCACAAAGTGAATTAATTGTCACTTTAATGACTTAAGTGACATATTTCACTTTTGACTTAAATCTCCTAAGTTAAAGTAAAATTAGAATCATAAAGTAAAGTAACAAGGGTAGTAGTCTCCCCCCCTTTTTTTAGAGACTCATAAACACATGGGGACCACTTTCCAAGGTACCCAAATCTCAACACACCCTCTTACCGAGGAAAGTGCCCGTCACCACCAATATCACCCATATAGTGGACATGGTTGCCTGCTGGAATATACTCGGTGAGTATGGCAGTACCCTGATCAATGAAAGTAGTGTCTGTCACAGATCTGCTCAATATGCGTGATCTATAGATGGAATTGTCTCTCCATCTATCCAAGATCACCTAGATCTTGGTATCAAACCAAATATCTCCACCTTGGTCTCCCACCAAGGATTTCTACATCCTAATATCTAGTCAACAATCACTACTCTTGGTATCTCACCAACAGTCACTCTCTTGGTATCTCACCAAGAGTCTCCCCCTCTTGGTATCTCACCAAGAGTACCTGGATCTCAGTATCTCACCAAGATCCTCAACTTGGCCTCTCGCAAAGTAACTTCCACCTAAAGTGGATCCAGAACCTGATCTATCTGTCTCTGTAGCCAAGTGAGGCTCAAGCCTCCGTGGTTCCTTGATGCTCCTCCTCATCAATATCTGATGCTTTGAAGCCCCTGCACCAACCCTCTGTCTCAGAAACTCTGAAATTGAAGTTGTCTCGGGTGGACCAGTCACCCCCTCTGTAGATGGTGTACTTGAAACCTGAGTCTAAGCTCCCTTTGAATCAATACTATGAGTCAGTAGGTCATCCTCATCTCTGTCTCCCCATATGATGCTAGATGGTGTAATAGCTGAAAAAGAACTGGTGAATGCACACTCTCTTGCAAATTGTGTATCGAACTTAGGCTCCTCTGTTGTCACTACTGAAACATCCTGCTGCTTCTTATTATTCTTGGGACATTGTACTGCATAGTGACCCATCTCTCCACAAGAAAAGCATCTCACTATGCTCATGTCTCTCTTCGTCCCACTGCTTCTCTCTCCTCCCCGTGGTGGGGACCCAAACTTGGGACCCTGCTAACCTCCCCGACCGATCTTCTTCTTTTCCTTTTTCCAAAGAGAAAGATCCTCATCACCTTGCATTGTCTGTTGCTGATGCTTTCCAGAAGCCTCTGTCACAAGTCTAGTATCCTCCTGAATGAAGTCATCCCACATCCTCTCCCAAGTGGGCATGACCTCCCTGGAAACAATGCCACAAACGAATGGACCCCATGGTTTGGTAAAGATTTTTAAGGCTGTCCTCACCACAGAATCTGGGTCCACCACCTCTCCAATGACTCCAAGATCATCTCTAATCTGGGTGTATCGTCCAAGGAAAGAAGTAACCAAATCATCTTGGATCATGCGAATGCGCCTCATTCGATCATGAATAACCATCTTCCGGTTCTCATTAGAACTCTAATAAAGCTTACATAGAGATGTCCACATCTCAAATGCCCAATCTTTCCCAGTCAAGTGTGGAATGATGTGATCACACACTAAATCATATATCATCCTCTTTGCCTTGTTGTTCCTTTTCCCAAAATTTGCTAACAAGATGGGAGCAGTAGCAGGAGGAACAACCATAGGTGCCTCAACTATATCCCATAGTTCAAGGTCCTCCAAGACAAAGATAATCCTCATCTTCCAAGGTGACCAGTTGCTAGCTCCAACTAGCCTATCCTCCACACACATCTGAGATGCTAAAATCACTGTCGAGTGCTCTCACTCTGATTCTACAACTCCAAAGGAACGTTGCCTCACTCCTGTCAACACATGTGTGAAAAGAGGCAAACAAACACTGACCTCACTCCTAGCAATATAGGTGTGAAAAGAGGTCATGAAATACAACCTCACTCCTGTCCACACAGGTGTGAAAAGAGGCTGTCCACAAGTGTCAAAAATCAGCCTTGAAATATCCAACAAATATTCCCACAAGCTGTCCACAAACTCTGTCAACATGCTTTCCAAAATATTCCGTGAACTGTCCACGAAAATGCTCAAAAATCAACAAGTCTAAGATACCATTGGCTTTGATACCATGTAGATTTTCTAAGGTCCTATGAGGCTTCCAACTAAGGTTTGTATTTGAACTTAGTTTGGATCTAAGTTTCAACTTTGTGGCTGTCCCTTGCTGCTGTTTTAGGACAACAAACAATCACCAACTTTAAGCTCAATATTTGATGGTTAAGTGTCCTTTTGAGGTGCCCTTGCAAGTGTTTTATTTACTCAATGTTAGCACATGAAATATAAATCAAAACAAATAACACTACCTCTAGATATTTTGACTTTAAAATGATGATCTACACTTCTAATCATGCATGAAATTGACACATATGTTTTTGGTCAACATGACCCTAGAAACTCCCCCCCATGGGGAAAACCAGTTTGGAGCATATATATATAGAAGGCCTTAAAGAAAAATGTACAACATAGGAAACATATACAAGTGAATCTGGTACAATAGCAACCACTCTCGGATGCCTTGGAGTTCCTTGAATACCTCCCCAAAATCCTTGTGAAGAAAGACGCCCCTTGCCTTGGTGTGCCTTTCTTCCTTATCTTGCCTTTGTCTTTTTCCTGATGCCTTTTCCTTTGAGACTTTGCCTTAACTCATGATATGCCTTGACCTTTTCCTTTACCCACTTGAATCTTTGAGAAACCCTTGCTATCTTCCCTTGAAGCTTGCACCCTCTACTCAAGTGCACCCTCGTCCATGGCTTGGTGTGCACCTAGCTTTGGTGCGCCCTTCCTCTAGAAATAAATTCCTCTAAGTAAGCGCACCCTTAACTCCTCACTAAGGCTCTCCTCAAAACAAGTGTGCCACTCCTCCTACACAACTCCTCTCGTGTATGAAGTGTGCCCTCCTCAAGGATGTGTGCCTCTCCTCCTCCAAGTGCACCCTCAAGACTAGAATGCGCCTATGCTCATATATGTGCCTCCTCCTCCTCCATGGAAGCACCTAATCCAAGAAAATGTGCCTTCCCTCACCTCAATGGACAAACCCTCTACCATGTGCGCCCTCCTCTCCTCAAGAAATGCGCCCAAGCTCTCCTCCTCTTCTCCTCTCCTCTCAAGTGAAGAATGAGTCTCATAAATGCACTATACCCTCCTTTAGTCTCCTTTAGCCAAACCCTAAAATATCAATGTCCTAGATCCAATCTATCCAAGTCTAATCAATGGATGAGATTCAATCCCTAAATCTCACTTAGGAAACCCGCTTTCCTTATTTTTCTTTATGTCTATAAATTCACCCACAAAGTGAATTAATTGTCACTTTAATGACTTAAGTGACATATTTCACTTTTGACTTAAATCTGCTAAGTCAAAGTCAAATTAGAATCATAAAGTAAAGTAACAAGGGTAATAGTATCCGCCTTTGTGTTTAGAGACTCATAAACACATGGGGACCACTATCCAAGGTACCCAAATCTCAACAGCGGGGGCCCCATGGGATAGTGGTATAGCCAATATCAAAACGTTTGTCACATGGCTAGTGAGTGGTTTTGGCTTAAAACCCTTATACCATGTGACACCATTCAAATCGTTCCATGTAGCATAGGAAAACCATTGTTGCAACCCAAGGGGTTGTTAAATACCGGGCACTTTTGGGATGCGACATGGCCTTTCAACCGTTGATCTTGCACAATCTCCGCTGTATGATCTAGGAAACGTGCAAGTTCACGCATACCAAGGGAAAAATATGCGGTATGGGACCTACTCATCCTCACAAAAATTAACAAGGTTCTAGGTGGAACTTTGACAATCAAAGTGGGACCCTTTTCCCATCTAGGTCACAGATATGCCAATTGGGCAGGTGGGGCAGTGAAGTATGAATATTTTTATTGAAATTCAAGGCCCACTTAAAGGAAAAAGACAAAAAGAGAGAGAGAAGGCTGGCGAGGTAGGGCCAAGCAGTCCAATAGGCTGACATGGAATCTTTTCGGGGTTCCAAGTGGGCCTATAATTCCATATCATTCACCAAGTCAATAGAAAATATTATTTTTTCTCTAAAAATTATAGTGTTTTTTAGGTCATTAACTTGCAAGCCATTTTTGAAGGCCTAAATAACATTTTTAGGAAAATAAAACCTCGAGACTATAGTGCACCAAGGTACACATTGTATTTGTGGCTCAAATGAAAGAGCTCAGAGAGAGATTTCCAACAAGCCAATTTATTCATCAAACCGAGCTTGTATGAGGAAGTTATGGGCCAAACAATGCAAGGTAAATTTTGAGACCCAGTTAATTTCTGAAGACCATAACTTTCTTCTCAGAGGTCAGATTGTTGCCTAGGCATAGTCCATGAAAATATATTGAGCCATGGAAGACAACCATGGAGTTTAATTAATTTTATGGGTACATTAAAGTGCACAGGAGGACGTAGAAGACACATGTAACATTAAGGTCTAAACATATAAATTAGCCTTAAACTTCAACAGGTTGTATCTAGAATCCTGGAGCTCAGATGAAGATGAATATTGGTAAGAGGGTCCAAGATATGATCATGAAGGAACCTAGTTAAGCTCCTGAAAAAATTCCAAAGGATCAAGTGCAAATATTCACAAGCACAGTTAAAAAAAATTGCACATGGTTGAAGGATGTACAAAAGGAATAAATGGATGCTGATCTAATGACAATAACTTTTTGCTCATGACTCAGAATTGAGAAAGAAAGTAGTAGTTAGAAAGGTATTGGATATAGGAATCCAAAAATGCACCATGGAATGGAGATTGGACAATAAAATTCACATGAAAATAGAAAGAATAATTTTGGTGTATTTAAAAGGGAAAAATGGTGCATAAAGTGAAAGATTTGTTAAATTATTTGTGTAACAAATCTTATTGCATGCATATTTTGTAGAAATAAGGACACAAGTAGAAAAAAATCATAATTCAGAAGAGAAATTAGAGACATGGAAGATGCTCAAATAACTCACAACCATGAAGATGATGTCAGGGGGTTGCTTTTCAGCATGGGTAATGCAAGGACAAAATCAAAGGGCATGGAGAAGGAAAGGAAAAGATAATGAATTTAGTGGAGACTATCAAAAGATTACAAAGATATGTTTAGAGTTATAAGGTTGATAATGAGAGGTCTATGAAAGCCAAGGAGAAGCAATATGGTCAAGTTTTTGTAGAGCTTGGACATAATAGAGAAGAAAATGGACAAGGATATAGAATCAAGAAAGTCAAGACGTCATAGATCTCATGCCAGGAGAGGAGAATCAGAAAGTGGTAGTAGAAACCATCATCACTCTCAATACATTCAGTTAGAAAATCATACAACATTCCAATATTATCTCCTGTCAGAAGGAATAAGAGGAATTCGAGGGTAGATGAAATACAGGGAGGAATGAATAAGATCAAGCCTCCTACCTTTGATGGTGAGCACACAAAGGATGAGGATGCAGAGACTTGGTTGTTAGGAATGATGAAGTACTTTCAATTGCATAATTACTCCTCACGGGTAGAATGAAGAAAGCCTCCTACCTTTTATGGTGAGCACAAGAAGGATGATGATTTAGAGACTTGGCTATTAGGAATGAGGAAATAATTTCAATTGCATAATTACTCCTCATAGGTACAAGGAAGAATTGTAATTTACTAGCTGAAGGGAAAAACATCAATGTGGTGGGACCAGTTTGTGAATGTGAAACACATTTATGAGAAGAAGGTTACCTGGAAGGAATTCAAAAGGTATTTTTAAAAGAAGTACTTAACCAAGTGTTATTGTGATAGAAATATGAAAGAGTTCTTTGAACTCAAGCTTGAAATTATGACCATGGATGAATATAAAAGGAGATTCTTAGAGCTGTTGAAATATGTGGACTTCATCAAGGATGAAAAAGTCAAGATTCAAAGGTACCTGAGTGGGCTTCCATCAATTTTCAATGATAAGAAACAATATGATGATCCCAAGACATTGGATGAAACAATAAGGAGAGTTAAGTGTCTCTATGATTAGCATAGAGGAAGATCGACTTTTCAAAATGCTTGGGAAGACAAGAAGAAAAACAATATGGAGTAGAGAAAGAAGGGGACCAAGCAACCATTCTTCAAATACAATTCTTAGGGACAACCAACTTCCAAGGAGCCTAGAATGACAAAAACAATGGGGAAAAGACCAAGGCATCAACCTATTAAATGTTGGGGTTGTGAGGGAGATCACATGTACAAAGATTTACCTCATAGAGGTGAAAAGATGAGGATTGTTCACACTGTACACTAGGATGATACAGTTGAGAGCATGGGCAGAAGCATGCCAAGGATCTATGTAGCTCTGGACAACAAGCAAGTTTAATTTCAATACCACATGATTTAAGTGGAAGGTAAGATCAATGATCAACCTATTGCTATTTTAATTGATTCAGGAGCTAGTAATATTTATATAGATCCTAAGTTGGTGGAAATATTTCATTTTCCAAGAAACAAACTTGGAAAACATTGGTTGGTTCAACTAGCTACATAAGCTAAAAAAATAATTAATGAGTTGGTTAAGGAATTTCCAATGGACATGAGTGGATTGAACACGAAGGAATATTTCAATATCATACCTTTAGGCTCATATGATTTTCTAATTGGTATGGATTGGTTGGAAAATCATCATGTTGTCCTAGACTGTTATAACAAGGATTTTACTTGCTTGGATGAGAAAGGGAACTTGAGAACAATATAGGTTATTCGAAGGGAAGTAACTATAAGAGAAGTTTCATCCTTGGAGCTAAAGAAAAACATTAGGAAAGGATTCCAAATATTTACAATACATATGTAAGAGACATCGAAGGATAACGTGCCAAATATTGAAGACTATTTTGTCCTAAAAGAGTTTGAAGATGTTTTTAAAGATATACCAGGTTTTCCACCAAACATAGATATAGATTTCTCCATTAATTTGATGCCTAGAGTAGCCCTAGTGTCCAAGACTCCTTATAAGATGAGTACACCAGATTTGAAGGATTTGCAAATGTAGCTTGAAGATATTTTGAAGAAGGGGTATATGTTCCCAAGTGTGTCTCCTTTGGGTGCCCCAATATTATTTGTGAAAAATAAGGATAGTACTTTGAGGTTATGCATTGATTTTAGAAAATTTAACAAGGTAACTGTGAAGAACAAGTATCCTTTTCCAAGGATAGATGATATTTTTGATCAAATTAAAGATGTCAATATATTCTCCAAGATCGACCTCAGATCAGGATATCATCAAGTGAGAATTAAAGAAGAACACATCAACAATACAACCTTTAGAATGATGTATGGCCATTGTGATTTTACAATGGTGCTATTTGGGTTGTCAAATGCACCAACTGTCTTCAAGTGTTTAATGAATGGTATTTTTAGATATTTCTTTGATAAGTTTGTCATTTTATTTTTGGATGACATACTTATTTACTCTAAGTCTGAAGAAGAGCATGAGCAACACTTGAGGATGGTGCTACAAGTATTAAGGGAGAATCAATTGTATCAAAGTTGAACAAGTGCTCATTATATCATAGGGAAATACATTATTTGGGCCACATCATTTCAAAGGAAGGGATTGCAGTGGGCCCTGAGAAGATAAAATCCATTGAAGGATGGAAAAAACCAAATAATGTTTCAGAGGTGATATATTTAATGAGACTTGCATGTTACTATAGAATATTTATTGAAGGTTTCTCAAAGATTGCACAACCAATCACTTCTTTGCGAAAGAAGGGTGTGAAGTTTGAGTAGACATCTGATTGTGAAAGAAGTTTCTAACACTTTAAGAAATTGTTTACAAGTGCACCAATTTTGAGGATTGTTGATCCAAATGAAGATTTTGTTGTTTGCATTAATGCATGTAAAGAAGGGCTTGGAGGAGTCCTTAGCCACAATGGGCATGTGATATGCTATGGGTCAATAAAATTGAAATAACATGAAAGACACTATGCCACTCATGATTTAGAATCAGAAGCCATAGTGCATGCCTTAAATATGTGAAGGCACTACCTCATGGGAGAGAGATTTGAGCTAAGGACAAACCACAGTGGTATGAAATATTTGTTTGGAAAACCAATTTTGAATGCTAGACAAAGTAGATGGTTGGAGTTCCTCAATGAGTATGACTTTGATATAAATCATATCAAATGAAAAGAGAACAAGGTGGCTGATGCACTCATCAGGAGAGTGCATGAGATGCATGTTACAACCATTATCATGTATATATATATGATTTAAAACATAGAATTTTGGAAGCTACAAAATTAGATCAACATTATATGGAGACAAAAGAAAAATTATAGCAAGGTAATTTATAGTAGAAAATTGAAAATTTATGAGTTAAGGGAGGATGGAATCCTCATGTACAGGGGAAAAGTTTATGTGCCTAATTTTCAAGCATTGAAAAATATGGTGCTAAGAGAAATGCATAATGTGCCTTATGTTGGGCACCCGGGTTACTAGAAAACAATTGCAGGTGTCAAGAGTCAATATTGTTGGCCACGTATGAAGAAGGACGTGGTTGATTATATAGCCAAATGTATTGATTGTCAAAAATTCAAGGCTGAGCATAAAAATCTAACTGGTTTTATACTGCCATTTCCCATTCTTGAGTGGAAATGGGAAGTGGTGACAATTGACTTTATCACCAAGCCACCAAAAAAACCAAAGAAACATGATTCCATCATGATGGTGGTGGATAAGTTAACTAAAGATGCTCAGTTTATTCCAGTGAAGCTCACTCATAAGGAAGCTAACATTGTAGAGATTTATATGAGAGAAATTTCCATGCTACATGGCGTGCCTAAGGAAATTGTTTCTGACAAAGATCCCAAATTTACATCCAATTTTTTGAAGGGGTTATTTAAAGGATTTGGGACAAATCTGAACTTTAGCACAACATATAATCTAGAGTCAGATGGGAAAACAGAGAGATTCAATTAGATGATTGAGGATATTTTGAGGATGTATGTGATGGATAAACCATCAAAATGGGAGGACTACCTACATTTGGTAGATTTTTCTTATAATAATGGCTATAAGTCATCTTTTAAGATGAGCCCATTTGAGGCACTATATGGTAGAAACTGCAACACACCAGTGAGTTGGGACAACCCCACATACATAGCAGTGGTTGGGCTAGAATTGCTTAGAGAAATGGAATACCAGATGGTGAATGTTAAGAAAAAATTAAGGCTACCCAAGACAGGTAAAATATCTATGGAGATAAGGGAAGAACTCATAGATAGTTTGAAGTGGGTGACCATGTGTTATTGAAAGTGAAGGCCAAGAGAAGTTCCTTGAAGTTGGGGAACTATTCGAAGCTAGCAACAAGATATTATGGACCCTTTTAAATCCTAGAGAGGATTGGTCTTGTTGCATACATGCTTGGACTAACTGCATCCATGAAAATTCATAATGTACTCCATGTGTCTTTGATTAAAAGTGTGTGCTCAATGCTAATCATGTAATTGATTGGAATGTGATTCATGTGGAGAAAGAATGAGAGTTCTTAGTTCATTCGGTGTGCATATTGGATCATAAAGTCAAGGTTCTCTAGAATCGAGCAATCGGGTTGGAAAAGTTCTAGTGGACCTGTTACAGTCCTGAATATGCAACCTAGGAGCATGAAGCTACCATGCAAAAAGAGTAACCACATCTTTTTGAATATTTTTTCTTATACATGTGTTTATAATGCACTGGGAAAAGTGCATAAATAAGGGGGAGGGAAATGTAATACCCCTAGGCCGAACCCCAATTGTAAATGTACATATGATTTATAAGCTAGTGAGCTAGGATATTTTGGGCCAAAGAGCCTTTGTATATATGTTTCAAGGCTAGAGTGTCTGTGTGATTAGGCCTAAGAGCCTAGATGATAAAAGACTAGTGCGCCTAAAATTGTAATATGTAATCACACTCAGATTATTCATAAAAATGTGTCATTGTTGCAGACCAAGTCAGAGGAAAGAGTATGTGGGGATATAACTCCACTAAAAGGGAAAGAGGGATAAGAGTTTAGGAATAGGGCCTAAGCCAAGAAAATATTATAATAATATTTCCTAAAGTCTAAGTTATGGGATATGATTTTATCCTAAGTTCCTAAGAGTGAGGAGCGTATCACACAGTGGAGCCCGTGTATTTTCTAGCTTGACAAGTGTCAAGTTGGGAACATGCAAATATAAAGTGGGAACTTAGTGTATTTTCCCATTATTCCCAATCATTCTCATCTCTCTCCCTATAACTCTGACCATTGTTACCTTCCTTATATCGTCACCCGTAGTTATACTTGGGAGCTATATAGATGATGTTAACCACTGAACCTAATTAATATGAGATGAAGAAGTAGGTTGTCAGGCCTGTGGGTATTCTGAAGAACTGTTGGGAGTTTCTTTCCCTATGTACTAGACAATAGCTATAGAGATATGAGACTTTATTTACGGCTTGTTGGTGAAGCCCCGGAAGGGAAGTGGGGAAACCAAAGGACTGTTGAGCAAAGAACGTGCACACTTCCTGGGGTGGGACTGGTTTTGGTAAATGAGAGGTTGTAGGCTAGTTGCAACAATTGGCTCCTTGACATGAGTTTTGTCATGCTGGTTAGACCTTAGTATGGCTTAAGAATCCTAATTCCCTGGTGGAGTTTCTAGACTTAGCTTTGGAGTGACCTACTGCTGAGATTTTATGAGTAGAAAAATCTATGGATGGTAGGAATGTCTAATATCTGCACACAGTTGATGATTTATCATTAAAATATAAGTGTATTTTTATATGTTTACATGTTATTTATTGTGTGTATTATTTTGCTGAGTAATATGTATACCTTTATGTTAATTCAATATGATTAAAATTTATATGTTTATGCATGAGTTGTATGTTATTTGCATTGAACATTTCTTTACATATGCATAACACATTAATAATTAAATGGCATCATAGTTGGAAAATTTTTGTTTGGCATGGCCTAGCTTGGGGTTAGGGATGCTATAGGCAACAAGTTTGACTCCAAACCGAAAGGGAGAGGGGGATGGTTTGGAATATTCCATGTGAAAGCGATGAAAAAGGTTACAATCATACTTAGAATATGAAAGAAAAATTTCTTCCTTGGTTTTCAAAACTTGGAGGCCAAGGAAATAATGAAAATATCCTAAGTCGATCATTTCAAATTTCTTCTTAAGGCTGGTTTTCACATGGTTTAAAATTTTAGGGTCACTACAAGTGAGGATAAGGTCATCAACATAAAGAACAAGTATTATTATATTCCTTCCTACTTTCTTGGTATAGACATTAGGGTCAAAATTACATGTATAAAAGTCGGTTTCAAGAAGAAAGTTGTCCATTTTGGCATAGCAAGCTCAAGGAGATTTCTTAAGACCATAAGGAGATTCCTTAAGGTAGCAAACAAGGATGGATTCATTATGGACATAGGCAATGGGTTTTTCCATGTAGATTCTTATTGCAAATCCCCATTCAAGAAGGTGGATTTGAAATCCATCTAATGTACCTCCCATTTATGTGAGGTTGCAAGGGCCATAACAAGGCGGATTGAATTCATTTTGGATATAGGGGAAAACATTTTATGATAGCCAATGCCTTCAACTTGAGAGAACCCTTTGGAAACTAATGGTCCTTGTTTCTTTCAACACTTCCATATGATGCATAATTAGTTTTGTACACCCATTTACATATGACAAGTTTTCTTCTTTTCAGAATAGGTACAAGATCCAAAGTATCGTTCACCATTAAGTAAATATACTCTTATTTAATTATTGTATCCCAATCTAGATGACCTGAAGCTTCTGCAAATGTTTCTGAATCATGATTCTCTAAAACTTTAGCCAAAAGAAAAGAGGATCACTAGAATTGTGAGCATGTCTGACGCTGATCTAAAGGATCACTTGCAAGATCACTAGTTGCTTCTTGAGTTGAATGTACCCATTTGGGAAGTGGCAGTACTGGTGCAAGTTCATGTTCAATGGACTCGCCTAGAGGAAGGTGAGAAAGAGGAGGTGTATTTTCATCCTCACTATAATCACATGAAGAATAAGAAACCATAATAGGAACAAAATATGGCACAAAGGAAAAAATAGATTGCATGTTGGAGAATGCTCAAACATTGAATTAGGCTCGCAGGACAAAATATTTTCATCAAATTTAACATCTCTTCTAATAATAGTTTCAGTAGAACGAGTTTGAAGAAGTATGTAACCTTTGACATCTTCAGAGTATCCAACAAAAGTACACTTCTCACTTTTAGGCTGTACAAATTTCCTTTTCTCATTAGGAATGTGAGCCCATGCTACACTGCCAAATACATGGAAGTGGCTTACATATAGATTAATTTCATTCCATGTTTCTTTCACTGTTAAATATTTTAGAGACTTTGTGGGAGTGAGATTTACTATGTAATTTTCATAGTTATTGGATTCCACCCAATAATTAAAAATTAATCTCTTAGATTGGATCATACAATTATCCATTTATTTTAATGTGTGATTCTTCTCTCAACAACATCATTTTGTTGTGGTGTATACAGAAAAACGTGTTCAATTTGGATGCCTTGTATAGTGTAGTAACTTGTAAAATTGACATATTCGCTTCCATTATCCATTATTAACCTTTGAAGTTGATGTCCATATTGTTTTTCTACAAGGGTGTTGTAGGAAGAAAACTTGGCAAACACTTCGCTCTTAAGTTTTAAGAAATAAACCCAAGTGGGTCTGGATAAGTCACTAATGAAAGTTAAGAAATACTTGCACCTAAAAAAAGACGGAGAATAAAGCGGACCACACAAGTCATTATGAACAAGTTGTAAGGGGGTCTAGGCATGCCAAGAGGCAAGCTTGTCAAAATTGTCTCGATGATGTTTGTTGAGAACACAACTAGAAAAAACACCATCTCTAGAAGAAAAGGGAGGAAGACCAATCACCATTTGTTGATTACATAGTTGCTACAATCAATGATAGTTTAGATGACTAAAATTCTCATGCCAATTTTTTCTCAAGTCATCGCTATGAGCAACAAAAAGTGATGGTAAATATGATGACCCAAGGTTGTCAAACTTGTACAACCTGTTAATATCATCAACAATTCCAGTTGCTAGGACATGATTAGGATGTTTTAAATTCTTAATTACAACTTGGTGAGGTGAAAAATTTAGGATTTTACCTTCACCTGGATGAGTGGTCTGATACAATGGTATAAGGTTGCAGGAAATACTTGGAGCACATAATACATCATTGAAATGACCATTATCTACCTGAACTATTCTAGACCCTACAACACCAAGAGATTTATCATTACCAAAAAATACTTTCTTTGTGTTACATTCATTAAGAGCATAAAAAAATGGCTTTATCCTTATCCATACGATAAGATGCTCCAGAATCAATAAGACACTAATCAAAAGAATAAGTAGAAGTTTCATTGAAGGAGAAACCAAAAGTAGAAAGTGCATGCCCATAAGAAGAAGAAGAAGAAGAAGAAGAAGAAGAAGAAGAAGAATCAATATTGATGTTGTGCTTCTTCATTGTTGCTTCTAATGCTTCCATATGTTTAAAACATTTGGACTCCACATGACCATCATTCCCACAAAATTTTCAATGTCTGTCAGTCTTCTTACTTTTAGATTTTTCTCCTTTGTTACCATTTGGAGAAGAATCTCACTAAGAGGCTTTGGGACCCTTTTTTTTCTTGTTGTTGTGGTGAGGATGTTTATTCTTTGGATTCTTGGATTTTTATTTCTGATAAGCCACTAAGGCTTTGTTGGATGTACCTGCAGTTCTAATCAATCCAAGTTGCACAAGATTATCTTTCTGTTGAATTAGAGCATCAAAAAAATACTCAAGAGATGGTTGTTTATAAGCACTCCCTCAAGCTTCCCTAGTGGTATAAAAGGTAGATACAAAAACATAATATGCACTACCAAGCTTTGCAAGAATAACATATATGCATCGATCTTCTTTCAGATCTAGTTGGCATTGTACACACAAAATTCCAAATGTTTTGAACTTAGATAAGTGATCTTAAATGAAAGGAAAATCATTTGGACTTAAAGTCATTAATTGATTTTCCAACTAGTGGGCTTAACTAGTGGACTCGAATAATATTGTGTTTACCAAACATAGCTTCAAGATATTCCCAAGGTTTATTTGGGCCTTCAATTCCTTGAAGGTGAAACCTCAAAGCACGAGAGATGGAAATTTTGATTAGTCCACATGCTTCATCATTTCTATTAGTCCCGTTGACATACTTTTCATCATCAATGGGTTCTAGTTCTTTTCCCAAGGTAATCCGGTACAATCCTTTACTTCTTAATATTGTTGGAATATTCACCAATACTAAGGGGGGGGGGGGGGGGTACTAAAGGGGTGATCAATATTGATCACTTTTTACCAATTTCAACTATAACATGTAAAAATTACATTATCAACAATCCCATTCACTTATGATTTCATTTAGCATATTATAAACATATAACCACAAATACACAATACGAGAAGAGTTTTATGCTTTGGAAACCCAAATGGGAGAAAACCACATCAATATTTTTACTATATATCTTGAATATTACATCAACAGGAAGAACCAAATTCCAAATTTATCGATTCCAACTAGAGGGAGGCACCAACCCCTTATTTACAGGTCCCAACTTGAAGGAAGCTACAAATCCTATAATTCTCCGGCTCCAGGAAGGGAGGCTCCAACCCCCGATTTATAGGATCCAACCTAAAGGAAGCTACACTCCCTATATTCTGTGGCCGGAAGGAGCTCTAACCCTATTTCACAGGAGGCTCCAACTTTGAAGGAGATAAGGGGGGGGGGGGGTGAATCAATATTGATCACTTTTTTCCATTTCAACTATAACATGTAAAAATTACATTATCAACAATCCCATTCACTTATGATTTCATTTAGCATATTATAAACATATAACCACAAATGCACAATACACAAGAGTTTTATGTGGAAACCCAAATGGGAGAAAACCACATCAATATTTTTACTATATATCTTGAATATTACATCCACGGGAAGAACCAAGTTCCAAATTTATCCAGTTCCAAATCGAGGGAGGCACCAACCCCTTATTTACAGGTCCCAACTTGAAGGAAGCTACAAATCCCTAAGTTCTCCAGCTCCAACTGGAAGGAGGCTCCAACCCCCCGATTTATAGGATCCAACCTAAAGGAAGCTACACTCCCTATATTCTCGAGCTCCAACTGGAAAGAGGCTCTAACCCCCTATTTTACAGGCTCCAACCTGAAGGAAGATATGATTACCTGTATTCTCAGGGACCAACTGGAAGGAGGCTCCAACCCCCTAGTTTATAGGCTCCAATTTGAAGGAAGCCACAACTCCCTATATTCTCCAACACCAAATGGAAGGAGTCTCCAAACCCCTAGTTTACAGGCTCCAACCTGAAGGAAGGTATGACTTCTTGTATTATCTAGTACCAACTAGAAGGATGATCCAACCCCCTTTCCTTTCCCCTTCCTCCCTCCCTTAAATATAAATGGAGACTCAACCTGTCACTGCTATTGTCATTGATATTGATACATCATCATCAAAACTGATACATCATCATCATCAAAACTAGATCCACCATAACTAATACATCATCATCGTCAAAAAAAGATCCACCACAACTGATACATCATCATCATCAAAACAAGATCCACCACAACTAATACTTTGAAATATCCCTGATTCGATGGATATGGATATGATCTACTGAAACTAATGTTTTAGCTCTCGGATCTGACACTCTGGGGGTTTCTGGATGCGTTTTAGTTTCTTTGTCTTAACATGCATGGTGATTTTTCATGTGTGTGCTCATATAGAATGATGTTTTACAATTATATAATGCATGCGAGTAATAAATAACAACAAAACTCAATAATATTTATTATGTGAAATAACAGGAAATACAACTGGCATGTGAAATCAAAGAAACTAATCATCAACTAGATCTCATGGATCATCACTTGAATAAAATGAAAACTAACATAACATACCCATGATCAAAAGACGCGAATAGATCTGCAACATGCACATATAGATCACTACATGCAACCCCAAAATCTCATGACAATTGCTGCAAATGAATGATATATTCACCCAGGTGGCTACACTCGTCCGATCTGGCTGAAAATTGTCCCAAAATGTGCACCATGGCCTCTAATATCCTATTGATATATGATAGACTGAATATGACTCATTGAAGCTATGAATGGACCCCATATGATATCCCTTGGGGGTTCACACACCTCCTGGGCTTTGGTAATGGGCCATTATGATTCCACCATCGGAATCAGATGATACCCATCTCAAAATGAGCACCCTAGTCTCCTCTGTAATGGGTCGGGATGGTTTCCCCATATCTGATCCAGTGAGCTCTTTGGAACCCACAATGTACCTCCCCAAGTGTTGCACACTTTCTGGCTGGTTGATGCACACAGGGATATTCCTTCATTAGAATTTGATGAATGATGGCTTAAAAGAAGAGCCTTGGATCCCTCTCAATTAGGTTGGAAGGATACAACGAGATATGCTCTGGTCTCGTCCAAATACACAAAACTGTCTCTCAAATCCTTGCTCCCTCACTGGCTACAATGTGCACTAACTGAACTGGGTTTGTAGATTACTAATATGGCACATTGAAATACCTGGATGGTACTTCCAATAGGCTAGGGTGTGTCTTCCAACACCGAAACCAATCTGTGGTGGTTGTTTTCTCCACAAATCCACAAAACATATGCTGAGGTCGACTTCCTCCTCTGGAACCTATTTCTCAATTCAAAAATCAATGATAATGAGGAATTAGGTCGAATTCCTCTTCTTGTACCTCCACTGATCTAATTTGTCATTGACATCAGTTAAGCTATGCGTATTTCTCCTAAGTCAAGTGTGAATAATTAATTAAGTCCCCCATTAACACCTTTTTCTTCTATTTATCAATCGAATTTGGATTAAGTGACGTTTCCTATGATTTTTGGCTTAGTTCATCATTTATCCCTTTATTCACCCTTATTTCTCCCTTTGTTCCCTGTTTGTGCCTGACTATAGTCTACAAGAACATATATACTACTAAGTCATTCCCTGCTGATACTATTCTTGGGAACAGGACATCACATACATCAACATCGTCAAATATAGATCAACATTATCAACTTGGGTCCACATAAATATCCTAGGTCCACATGGGTCCACATATAAACCCCAACATCACTTCTTAAATCTATCTCGAACGCCTGTTTGGGACTAGTTTCTAGATTAGTCACAAACCCTAAATTCCAACAAGTATAATTCTATACCTATAATGAATCAAGGTCTAAAAGTTGTATCTAATATTATTTGATATATTCTATGAAATTCCTCCAAGTTTTTATCATTGATGTGTCACTGAAAAAGAGATATAGTGAAAATGGCAAACCTTCATGAATTGTGTCCTATTCTGGAGAGTGAACTTGTACATCATGCTACACGCTCAATATTTGATATATGATTCTTAAACTCACACAACAAATACTAAGGATTTACTCTTTCTAATGCAATTTATCTCACATAATTTGGATCCTCTATGAGGAAGTTATGGCAGTTTTACCCATAACACCTCTTTGAGACTAGTTACATGACTAGTCAAAAACCCCATCTTCCGCAAAGTGAATCTCCAAAAGTACAATGACCCATAATCTGAATTTTGTACCATATGTACCTTGATATGTATTCTCAACAACCTCTAAGTTTCTCTATCTGAATCATTCCATAAAAAACGTTATAGAAAAAATGGCAACATGACCTTTAAAGAACATACCTTAGAACACATCATCACAAGACTTCATCTTCAATTATAATTTCTCCCTTCTTCACTTCATCTTCCCTATGAAATTCACTACCAAGATTGTTATAAGAGATCACAATATTGAATAATGAAAATGAGAGGTTATTAATGTGTATTTATGCCCTTCCAAGCACCTTATTTACTTGACCTTGATCCAACTTGTAACTTCTTGTTTGCAACAACTTTTTCTCCTTTACTTGACTTCAAGACCAAATTGTAACTTCTTGACATTAGATCTGAGGCTTCTTGACCATACTTTGGAGCTTCATATTTAAGAGGGAATAACTTCTCAACTGTGAGGAACCACATGGCATGTCACCTACTGTTGGAGATGTCTTGACGAGGACTATCAATCAATGGATGTTTTGCATGCATTTGCAATGTCCTTCATACTCTTTTTCTTCAATCAACTCTGGGCTTCATGACCACACCTTTAGGGCTTCTTAACCACTTAACCATATTTCCATGGATTCTTGTAGACTTCTTCAAAGTGTCTTTCCATGAGGGCCATGCTTAAAGATACACCATAAGGGAACCACTTTAGAGATTTCTTCAAATATACCCATCACTTCTAGAGGCTTCCAAACTTGCTTCGAGGCTTCTTCTAGGGTTGACATCAATGACAACCAATTTTCCAACAAATACATTCTCCATATGGGATTTCTATGAGAAGTAGTTGGTACTGGTAAGAAAAATATCATTGGGATATTCCTTATTAAAATATACAGTGAATATGGAATTAGAGGCTGAAATTGATGGTCTGGATGGAAATCTCTCAAAAAAGGTTGTTTAAAAAAAAGGGCACTTAAAACAGACTATGGATGTGAAAGTTATGCCCCTTCGAAAAATGTCATAAACAATAACCAAAGAGCCATGTGGCAAGTAGAATTTTTTCCACGTGGTGATGCTCCTCCTAATTGTGCTTATAAGCTCACTTTTAAATAAGTTACTTATGAAGTGACCCACTTTTATAGAATAAGCGAGAATCACTTTTACAATGAAGTTACTTTGTAAATGAAAGTTGCATGTAAAAAAAAAAACTTAAACTAAAATATTAAAGTTATTTAAAAGTGATTCACTTTTATAATTAAGTGAAATGCACTTAACAATAAATGCATGAACTTTTCTAAAAAAGTAACAAAAGAGAGACTTGAACTCGAGAATTCTTACTAAGTAAAGTAACTTTCAACCAAGTGAGCTAGTGAAAAACACATTATGGTGTTAAGAAGGAGGATTCGGGGTGTGGTTGTTTTTGTGGAATATGGTCTTGTAGTGCATACTCAATAAAAACTTATTTTCGTGCATTCACACACACAAAAAAATCGCTTCTCGACAACAAGGGTTAGATGTTTGTTCGCTTACCTAGAAAACACAAATTTTCCCTATATTTCTGATTTATCGATATCTCACAGAGCTCACGACAAAGAGAATACATAGAGAGGATTTTTTTTTTTGTTGTGTTATGATTTACCAATATTTCACAAAGCGTAGAAACCCGTAAATAAAATAAAATAGAAAACCAAAACATAATTTCTATAAAAAATTAAAAGGGCGTATTCAGGCATTATACCTCCTAATATGATTGAAATGGTTGTATTTTGGTCAAACGAAAACCTTTTCAAGTTAAATGAAAATCATTTCTAGCTAAAAATAACCACTCCAGATGCAATGGAATAGTCCTCTCAAGCTAGAAATGTATGAAAATAACATAAACAAGAGATGCAAAAAAATGGCTTCAAGATCTCGATCTACTACGGGAGCGGGTTTTCAGATGTCCTATGATACCATGTTCGAAAACACAGGTATTCCAAAAAAGGACAAAAAAATTCAGTAACCACTCACACAACCAGATGAAATATGATCACACCTATGTTTTTACATGGTAAAACCCATGTGCGAAAACATCTACAACCCCAACCAATGTGGCCACTTGGAGCAATTTTTTAATGCAAAAGAAAAATATTACAGGGATATTTACAAGAGAGTTTCTCACAATCGATCATTGAAAAATGATGCTCCATGCTCTTTAAATAGATATCATGGACCAATCGAGTATTACACCACTAATCAATGTATCTGTTAAGATTGAGGATAATATGAGTCGCCGAATCACTCTATGTTGAGAACATATTGTGACCGTCAGATTACCTAACTACAAATTCATACTAATACATACTAAAGAAACACACTTTTACTTAACAATACATTACACCAAGTTGATCTTAACTGACTCTTAAGTATCTAAATATCCTAACATGCATTAAATAAGATGACATAGATTCCAAGTGGGTATTGTGGTGTTTAGAAACATCATTATAGAATTATGGCACAACATCACACGTTAATACACACCAATATTCATTTTATCGCTCAACACATGAGCTTATCTATTTATACATGTAAGTTACTTGAGTACATCACCAATATTACACGAAACAAGGTTGATTGGGTCATATTTTATCACCAAAGATGGTTATTCATTTAGATAGATCACTTTTATTGTGCCCGATTGACCCTCATTTGACTTAGTTGGGACTACTTAGTCAACTAATTGACCACTTAGTGTTGTGACCACAAAAGTTCCCCTTTTATTTCATGCTCTTATGAGATAAAATAAATGCCCCCTCCCATTAATTTTACATTTGGATGCCTAAATTACTTGTAATACTACCTTTCCTAGCCTTGTTTCCATACCCATATATAAGTGTGAGCAATTGGAAAACATTTATCCTTGAGGAACACATGTGTACCATACACCATTGAACTTGATGTGAGCAACTGGAAAAAAATGATCCTTGAGGAACCCCTATGGACTATACACCACTGAACCTGATATTGATGTCCCTACCCTCATTCATAAAATAGACCTTTGAGAGACCCTTTGTTGGAACCCTTTCTATGATTGACTAATGTTTTGGTAATCCAACTATAGCTTGGTCAACTGCCAGACTTCCCATCAGATATCCGAGTCTGAGAAGGTGGCATAGTCATTCATGGCGACTCACCTCTTTTCATAGGTATCCCAATAGACTGACATCTCCTAAAAAATCCTGGTTCTATTTTCAATCTATCCATATTAAGAAAGACCATATTAACTGAATTGTGGGACTAACTGAAAGTTGGTCTATCAAATCTTTGATTTGGCAGAAATGGAAATCTCCTCACTATCAGGATGGTTGAACTTGGTGATTCAAAGTTCATAATTTATAATACTTCAATATGCAACATAATTCTCTCCACCAAACATATTCATCCTGTTCCACCCACATACCATATTGTCAATTTCCCCTGGGGTTGGACGACTGTAATATTACTTTCCTCTGATTTAATTTCAATATCCAAACCATAATAAAAGAAGATATGGGAATAACCTTTCCAACTATTATCACCTATTATGTTCTACTAAGTCTCATCTCTCATCTCTTGTTTTCTCCTTTTCAATTTTTTTTTTGTATAAGCTATAAATCCTAATATTTAGTTTGATTAAGGGTTCAAAATCTTATTAAGGGGGTCAAAATAGTATTATGTTGAGAGAAATGAGGAATACTTAGTCTTATAAAAGGGGATAGGATTAATTATGCACATGTTTGTAGAACTGTCCTATAACATCATTTAAAGTTTTAAATCCTTTCATCAAAAGTCGTACATCATGTCATAGCTTTTGTCTCATCATTACTAAGTTAGATAACGACTTTCAAGTCATTTTAATTCCAAATATGCCAAAGGACAAGTTTATACAGGGCGCTAGAGGAACTTCCACTTATCCCTGTTTCATCATCACACATATGGTTGGAAGGAATTTGAAGACGTGGATCGTCCTACCTGGCATAATTAAAGACTCTAGGTGGTTATCTAGTACCTAACGATATCACAACATGAAAAGGTGGCAGTACTTTCATTTGTTTGTACCTGTTACCTAGGACGTCACACAGAGGGTTTTTTTCAAAAGAAAAATTTCTTAATCTGGCGTTTTATCTTTTTTTATAAGATTCAAATTGCAACTGGTAAATTTAGAGTTACTCCTTATAGCCAACAAATCACGTATATATAACTACATAGAATACATATTTCAATCCTACAACAAGGAATCTATTCTTCTGGTCGTGACAAAAGGATGGGGGAATGTGGACACGTGAACAGAAAAGAGCCAGAAGGACCCAAGATCATGGAGGCATACAAGGACAACATACATATATTTGACCAGGTTGGCTGGTATATGTTTTGTACCAAATTATATGGCAATCATTATGGTGTAGCTCATGCATTTTTGAAGGTTTTTATGGACGGAGGGTTAGGATTTCTAATTTGATTATGAAGGACAGAGGATTCAATAGCATCAACCTGTAATCTCCTTGTTGATGGTGAAAAGTGGTTCAAGAAAAAATTAATTACAGGAGGGGATGTCAATTAATTCTTGAAACCATAACACAAACATCCCAATTCGGCCAAGGGTATTCCTAGGGATTGGATATTTTATGAGTGGATGGAGTCGTTGTTGATGCTCAAACGTTTTTATCAGATGTGAAGGACGTTATTCCACTGTTTTTCTTTTTCAATTACGATTCCTCCTTCATTTGTCAGGATTCAAAAGGACGAACCTGCCATATTACTTCTTGAGAGATTTGAATAAAATGACCATTAAAGTTCAATCAAATCCCATAACCCCACCCCATGGTATCTATTATCAAGGGTTAATCAAAATATTGGTTAAAGGAGAGCTAGAGAAATGACAAAAGACATGGGATCAATTCTTGATTCGTTTAGAGTTTAAAATAGAAGTTCATTCTCTTGCCTAGAAATTGACTGATAAAGCTATTGAACCAACGCCAAGAGCATCTTCAAGCATAATTCCACCTATTGATTCGAGGAAGAATAAAAGGAAGATCATTCTGAAGACTTCATATGAACGAGTTGAGGACACCCCAACCATTTTGCAACCAACTGAAGGATCTTCTCATGCGCTGGGTGGAGGTAGGCATCCTTTCCCTCATGCACAATTTTTTTTATCAAAAAGAGTAAAAGGTTATTCGAACCCGTGATCTCGAATGAAATTCAAGAACTTGAAACAATAGAGACACCTACAAACCCTATACAAGATAAAGAACCTGTTCCAAAGACAATTCCTCCTAGTTCTAGTTCTTCTGATTATGATGTGGATAGATATACAATTCTGGTAAGAAAAAGGAGTAATAGGCCATGAAACAAATTTATGTGAAAATCCAAAGCCATGTGAAACCCTACAATTAAAGATAAGGACATAATAATTGATGAAGATCCTACAAACCCTAATGCAAATCCATCAACGAGAAATAAGGTTTCTAAAATCAAATATGAGAAGAAGAAACCGAAGGAGTATCTAACAACAAATAGAAAGGCTCCTACAGGGAAAAACAATATGTCTTCCAAAAAATAGAGTAAACAGAGCAATAAGGGCCCAAAGTCTTTGACTGAATTTGAAGATGATAATCTAAGGAGAATGACAACTCATTCCGAAATGAAGAAAACCAGAGGTAACAATTTGGATCTGTTAGCTGAGGCAGCTAAATCCGTTCTCCAGGGAGAAGCCCTAATTTGAGGTCTTAAGTGTTTATGCAAAAACCCAATTTTTGACCTATGACAGTGAAAGCTTGATAAAAGTCATTTTGATTTCATGAGCTTGAGGTATTATATTCTTTGAGTAATGATTGGATGTAATATGGTCAATAAAAATCATGAATGATATTAAGATAAGGTTTTAAAATAACGCTACATGAATTTCCCGCAACACTTTTCACAGGAAAAACAATGGCGCTACATGAACACCTGTAGCAACCGATTTTGCAGAGGAATGCACATAATTGCAATTTTGTGATGGAAATAGTAGATGATGAGGGTTATATTTTGTGGAACCTAAAGAGATAATATTATATCTTTTTTTTAAAGTTGATTTACAACCTCTTTTGGTGGATGACAAAACATGTCAGTCAACTATTATTGTCAAGTGTTGGAAACAAGTGGATCAAAAAGGATCAAATGGATGACAAAGGATAAAACAAATCTCGTGAAATATGTAGCGTACCAACCAATTGTATTCAAGTCAATAAAAATACTTATCTCTATGAAAATTGTTGCCTATATTAAAGGATCTTAGTTGTAACTGTTTCCATTTATATGTATCAATAGATATAGGAAAAATTCTCCCTTAGGGCCTGTAGGAGTTAGTTCTGAGATATCCCTAGATATCAGATTGATCTTAAATGTATGGAATTGATGTAAAAACTCTATATATTTGATGAATTAAAGGAAGAAGAGGTTGAATCCATGTTTTTGGCTTTATATTGCATATCTAAATAATGGTTTGATCTATCTTTCCTATGTAAAGACTTCAACTGCTAATGAAATTGATGGTTAGTTTGTAATCCTTCTATGTTTATCATCTTCATGTTTTTTTCTGAAACACTTTGTTGATGTTATACGAGCTTATGGAAAATGATTTTTGTGCTGAGAAGGTTTCTTTAAAAGGTTTTTAGTAATCTTTTCCACATTGGTGTTTTTCTCCTTAAATCTTATTTATAATGAATTCTAGAGAAAGGTTTGTTCCTCTGCTGCATAAAGACATTAAATACAAGTTTTGTTATTGGTGTATTTATCATTTTTTGTTTCTTCCCTTCTCCCAATCACATCACTCAAATATTAAATCTCTAGCCATTAGTTTTTTTTATCTGACTTGTTGCACCTAGGTAAGTGATCTTAATAGATCAAATCATTATTCCCTTTCAAATAAAGCAAGGATTTATCCATCTTAAAACCCCTATTGAACATTTTGAAACAAGGTGTGCTAGGATTAACTCAATATCAGTCTTGAGTTGACTTCTAGCACTAACATATTTTCATTCCATTGTCGATGAGAGAAATGATGCGATTTTCCCTAGGTAGAACGACAAAAGTTTATAGATCTAGTTGTAGATGGTGAAACTATAACTAGGCACAATTTAAATGCAATATCTTTTCACCTGGTGACTCAACATAAGACACTCTGGCTCCAAAGAGAAAGGGGACTAGAGCCCATCTAGAATCTTGATATGTGCCCATTGTTTCATACCCTAAGAAGATCCTAAAAAACATTAGTGTTCTAGAAGCTGTTTCTTTTACCTCCTTTGGAAGAATCCACCTCGGGGAAAGAGGAATTTGTTGAACCTGAATTGTTTTACACACCTTATCCTGATAGTAGATATAAATATGAGGAAAACCTTGAATTCCTTGAAGGAGCAGAGTACATTCCCTTAGAAAAGATCCCAATCCTTGAATAAATTCAAGAAGAGAAACCCAATCTTAGATTTCAAGTTAATATCCTTGTTGCTGAAAAAATTGCTGAAGAAATTCTCCAGTCTTATCCAAAAATTCAATTAGTAAACATCCCTAAGCCCTCATCACCTTAGTCACCACATATAAATAAACCTTTAGGTGGTCAAACATTGGTTGGTGCAGCACCGCCCAATCCAATGGATGCTATCAGGGCTGCAAGATATGCACCTTTAGTATTTCCAAATAATCTCCATCCTCTCTCAGGAAATGATTACATGAAGTACCTTCCAAGGTTTGACAATAAAGGGGAGACAACTGGAGAGGAACATTTAACTACTTTTTATTCCTTTGCTGACAATTTTCAAGTGGATTAATGGATGAGGCTTTTTTTTCAAAGTTTAGATGGATAAGTGAGGAAGTGGTTCAAGAACCTAAGAGCTAACTCTATTACTACCATCACGGACCTTGATGCTACCTTCTTGAGAAAGTGGGGAGACAAGAAAGATGATTTGTATTACATGAAAAAATTCAACAATCTTCGAAGAGAGAATGGTGACTCTGTCTCTAAATTCTCTCAGAGATTTAATCAGATGTACCAAAAGATACCAAAATGATATCAGGCCAACTGAAAGGTTAACAAAGGTCACTTATTGTAATGCCTTTGATGTTGATTTGTGTTTGCTACTAAGGGAAAGAAGATCAACCACTCTGGATTATATGCAAGATTCAACTCTTGAAGTTGAATCCAACATTCTAGCATTAGAACAACTCAAGAAGAGATCATATAAGGGAAAGAAAAAGGAAGAATATAAGTCTTCTTCATCAAATACCAAAAATCAAAAGATTTCCTTGGAGGAGATGGCAAGAAAAATGGAGGAAAAGTCATACGAGTTGTCTAAAATCAGATTGGAAAAACATAAATGAAATACACCTAAGGAAGGAAATTGAAATACAAATAAATATAGAAGACCTTATTACCCTCAGATCATGCAGAGAGATAAGGAGAAAAATGTTGATCAGAAAATCCAGACACCCCTGCAGAACAATTATATTGAAGAAAATCAAGAAGCTGAAGAGGTATATGAAGATTTGGATATTCATCTATTCAGAGATGAGATTTCTCTCAGTCACCTAACACATAATGAATATGAAGATTCATTGAATGCACGGGCTGGGAAAATTCTAGATAATATGATTTGTAACACAAACCAATAGGGGTACAATCTTAGATCCAAACAAGTTCGTGCTAAATCTGCTCCTCAAAAAGACAAATTTTCTCCTCAAAAAGAAAAATCTACTCCTCAAAAAGATAAACCTGTTTCCCCAGCAGTACAAACAGGGAGAAAAAATCCTGAAAGAAAGAAAGTACAACCAAGTATGAAAGTATCAGCCCCGGAAGCAGACAAGTTTTCATCTCCTTTCAGTCTAGAACAGGAGATAAGTAAGATCAAAATTCCTATTCCTTTGACTGAACTGGTTAAAACTAATTATTATAGGAGTCATATTTTGAAATGGTTACAACCTTCTTCTATCATAGATCCCGTTTCTGATGTGATTAATCTCCAATATGAAAAACCCACTATTTTCTTAAGACCAATTGTAGAAGAGAGGGATGAATCCACTCCCCCTTTTTATGTCTCGTTAAACATTCATGACACAATCTTTCATAACTACCTGTTAGAATCTAGAGCCTCCCATAATCTTATGCCAAAGGTTGTCATGGAAGAATTGGTGTTAGAAATCACCAAAGCATACCACGATCTCTTTTCTTTTGATTCCAAAAAAGTCAAATGCTTGGGGGTTATCAAAGACCTTAATGTTTCATTATCTCAAATCCCACCCAAAAGTTTAGTCATGGATATAGTTGTTGCTGATATCTCTCCTCGGTTTGGTATGCTTCTATCCAGATCTTGGTGTAAGAAGCTTGGGGGCTCGCTTCAAATGGATCTCTCTTATGCCACTATACCTATTTTTGGAGGAGAATTTAGAAGACTCTATCGTGAAGATCAATTGGCATATATTATCAGTAACAATGATCATTCTATAAAACATCCTATATATGTAGTTGATGTGGACTACGGATCCTCTATATTTCATATTGATAATGATGTCCAACAGTCGTTGCCTTTGAAAAAACTAGATGCTACTCCACAGTCTGTTGAGAATCAAAATATTCTATGGGAATTATACTTTGATGGAGCCTCATCCAGAGAAGGCACAGGGGAAGGTGTAGTGCTGATTTCTCCTGAAAATGAAGTCATTACACTGTCTTACAAGTTATAATTTGATACAACAAATAACATTGCAGAGTAGGAGGCATTGTTGTTGGGTCTAAGGGCAACTGAATAAATCAAAATTCATCATTTGAAGGTGCATGGGGATTCTGAACTCATTGTACAACATGTTAGAGATGCATACTAGACAAAGAACATTAGATTAAAATACTACATAAATGAGGTATGGGAAATCATTGAAGCCTTCTTTCTGTCTTTCAACATTGTATATATTCCAAGAAATCAGAATGAGCAGGTTGATTCACTCGCTATGGAAACAAGTGCTTTTAAACCTCCTTTGCCCCCAAAGCTAAAATATGAAGTAGAGGTTAGGCACATGCCTTCTATTCCAGACAATGTCAAGCATTGAAGAGTATTTGAGGAAAATTATGAAATCAAAAGGTTCATTGAAGCTATAGATGATTTTTCTTCAATTCATATTGATCAAGATGAGGATTTATATGAGGATAATCAGAATTTAAATTTTCATAATATGATTGTTGGGCATAAGATCTTGCGATTGCCCACTAATAATATCCCAAAAGGTCTGGTACCTCTTGAAAGGATTTTTTATCATAATGATGTTCCTGTGAAGCTCCCTGATCCAAAAAAAGAAGCAGAGGTGAGTGATTTCAATATTGGGACTGGTGCAAATCCCAAGCATGTTAAATTATCAAAATTCCTATCAACAAAATACCGAGCTAAATATGAAGAACTGTTGAAGGAGTTCAATGATATTTTTTTATGGAAATATGAAGATCTTAGTACCTTTGATGAAACTATCATTCAACACAAGATACCTTTGAAAGAGAATGTAAAACATTTCAAGCAAAAATTAAGGCAGATTAATCCTCTTTTGTTACCTATTATGGAGAAGAAAGTCAAGAATTTTTTTGATGATAAGATCATTGTACCCTCGAGGTATTGTGATTGGATAGAAAATATAGTGCTAGTTAGAAAAGAAAATGGTGAAATCAGAATCTGTGTCAATTTCAGGAATTTGAACAGGTGTTCCCAGAAAGACAACTATCCATTGCCCAAAATGGAGCATATATTACATAGGGTGGTAGGATATAGCAAGATGTCTATGGTTGACGGTTTCTCTGGATACAATAAGGTAGTTTTTCATCTAGATGATATGGAGAATAATTCTTTTACAACACCTTGGGGTACTTTTATGTACGCCGTAATGCCTTTTGGTTTGATTAATGTTGGGGCCACTTTTCAACGAGCCATGGATATCGCCTTTGTGGGAGAGAAGGATAAATTTGTTGTCATCTATTTGGATGACATTACTGTATTATCTGACTATAATGAGGAGCATCTACGCCATTTAAGATAGGTATTTCTGAAGTGCAGAAGGTATGGTATTTCTTTAAATCCAAAAAAGTCTAATTTTTCTTTAGAAGAAGGGTAATTGCTAGGTCATATTGTATGTGCTGATGGAGTTAAAATTGATCCTACTAGAGTGATATCCATTCAAAAGATTTATATCCCTAGAACTAAGAAATAAATCCAATCTTTCCTTGGGACAATGAATTTTCTTATAAGGTTTATTTCCAACTTTGTTGAATTGGTCAAACACATAACTGACATGTTGAAGAAAGGAAATAAGATCAAATGGAGAACTGAATCTAAATATTATTTCTAGTCTATTAAGAAGTCTATTTCAGATGCACTTGTTTTGATTAGCCCATATTTTGAAAAACAGTTCTTGATTTTTTCCTTTGCATCTCAAGATACTTTAGCAATTGCCCTTTTACAGAGAAATTCTGAGTGTTTTGAACATCCCATTTGTTAGATCATGTTGTCATTGATGCCAATGGTTTGTCATTGATACCAATGGTTTGATTACTTGGGAGATTGTTGGATCATATGTCATTGATGTAAATGGTTTGGTTTGATTGATGTCATTGGTTGATGTCAAGTAATTGATTGATATG
>SNQJ01S0014280.1:38524-78876 GCA_010110895.2 Picea sitchensis
GTGCAAGAGGGAAGTTTTGGGAAAAAGAGCCCCACACTCATTCACCCCCCCCCTCTAAGTGTGGTAGGTGTGTCCAACACCATTTCCTTTTTTAGCAAGGAACTTTGTGATACTGAGTTAAAATACGATATCATGGAGAAACATGATTTTGATTTGGTCAAAGCACTAAAATATTTTTGAGTTTATGTGCTACATTCCAAAATCACTGCATATGTACCATATAGTGCTATCAAAGACATCTTGACTCAGCCAGACAATGATGGAAAGATAAGTAAATGGATAGCCAAGCTGCTTGAGTATGACATGGAGATCAAGCCTACCAAGCTAGTCAAAGGACAAGGGTTAACTAAGCTGTTAGTTGATTCCAATTGCATAGCTATGGGAGTTGATTACATCTGTAACAATTTAGGAAATTTACAACCTCAAACCAACAGTTCTCAAGTCAATTGTTGGCCCTTGACCAAGTTTTGGGGAGTTTCTTGGTCATGCTGACCTATTTTGGGACTTCGATAGTCTGTTGAAGGAGGAGCGTAAGACGAAGCAGAGATCATGGGATCTTAGCCCACTTTTGGATCCTTTTTGGGTTTTTGGGAATATGTAATGGGAATGGGATGTCGGCCCATGGGTTTACCCATGTTTAGGCTTATTTTGTATGTATAAATAGAAGGATAGGCAATGTAAGAAGTAGTCGAATAGTATATTTATGTGATGTAGGCTAAGTTGCAAGGGTTGGATCTGCGTGATCATGGCTTTATGCATTCCGTGTAAGACTTGCAGAGGCGAGTGCAAGTCCTTGTGCGAGACTATAGATGGATTAGTCCTGTAGCGCAAGGAAGAAGGATCTAGTGAGCTACGCAGATCTTTTGTCCTGTGCGGAGTAAGGGTTTTGATGGCTTTGTGCTTGTAACCGATTGAATGAATACAATAAAGAAGAAGAGTTGGTGGACGTAGCCCTAGGGTGGGGGTGAACCACGTAAACATTGTGTTGTCTTGCTTTATGCTTGTCTTAATGTGTTTATGTCTTCTTTTGCTAAGTTCTTTGAGATGATTGGATAGATCTGCTTATGCTTAGTGCTAATGATATGTGAGAATATTAGATCTGATCCATATGAATGTGCTTAGTGCTTGATCTGCTAGATCTGACCTATCTATTGATGTTAAGTGCTTAAGAACATTATAACAGTGTGAATGCTGCGAAGCCCTATTTTATCAGCGAAGTGATTAATGATTAGATATTGTAGAACTAACAATGCTAAGTGATTTATTAAGTAGTACAATCACAGATCTGTGTCCCAGCTAAGGTTGTAGAGACATGAGTCTTGCAACCACCCCCGCCTCTACCTTGGGTGAGACTTCATTTGCCTTGCAGGTGTTGCCGAAAGGGTTGGTAGTTAGGGATTTGTTGGTACATTTTTGTAGCGTTGACTCCTGGGTCTACCCCTGTGCCATCATCAATGAAAATATTGTTGAATCAGAATGGTACACATATATCCTTCATTTTCTACAAAATTTCCAAGCTCCTCCAGGAATGGATAAATCTAAAGTAAGATCCCTAAAAATCAAAGTTGTAAAGTATTGTGTGAATAATCAAAATTTGTTTTGGAGGGATGCTTCTCGATTTTTACTGAGGTGTATTGATGAAGAAGAAGCACAGAGAGTCATGTCAGAATTTCATGAAGGAGTGTGTGGGAAACATCACTTATGGAATTCCACTGCATATAAGATACTTAGGGCTGGGTACTATTTTCCTAGTCTATTTTTTGATGTCTTGATGCAAGAGCATCATCAACAAGCACATGTGGAGAGACAACTCGGTGCCTTAGCACGCCTTTGATTCATTTTGGAATATGAAACATTCGTGTTTTCTTGGACTGATTGAAAACTGAAGAAGATCAAAATGTTTGGGAGAAAATGATCATGAGTGATCTAGGAGTTTCACTCCTAGACTTTAATGTAATGGTTCTTAAGGGGTAGTTATCTTCTTTCGAGAGTAGAGGTAGTTGAAGGGAACCCTAAGAACCTTCTTGCATATGTAGATGCATTGTATGCCCAAAGGAGGCTGCTGGAGGAGAATTGTTACTGAATAGGAGATAGAATAGTTCTTTGAGAGAGCTTGAGAAATATGAGACTCTGTTGTAGTCCAACCTACACATATTGTATTGAAATTTTCACATTAATGAAAAAGACAACAGTTTTTCCTGCACATGGTTGTTTGTGTTTACGTGTTTATGTATGATGTATATGTATGATAGGTTTCATCTGCACTAGGAAGATAGATTTCTTTATATTTGTTGAGTTCGAAATATCGTTCTGGATTCTTTAGACTATCCAAGGAGTGCACAACAAAACATTGGAGGTTCTGTAGCCAACACAAGGAGTGTGCATATGAACTCTAAGGAGTCATAAAAGAATGTGCCAAGATGGTGTACTAGATTGGTAACAACTCAAGAGAAACGTCAAGGTTGCTGACTACCTTGGAGGGTAAACTATGCAGAGGAATCACAGAGAGACAGAGTCACTGAGAACTCTGTAGAGATCTGCCAGGTGGGCATCGAGCAGATGCAAATGTGCACAAGGAGAATTCTCTGTGGAAGAGGAGCTAGCGCCCAAAACTTGATTGTTCAGCAACGTGAAGGAAGAGGTTTCGGGGGTCATAGAACCTGCACGAAAAGACTGACAAGGACCTGTGTAGATTGATTGGGTTCTAATAAAGGCTCGAAGAGTCGATCCGAATCCTTTATTTGAACGATCCTAGACCAGGAGGTCGAGCAACCCTGAGGGGAGAAGGGGGGTCTGCATCAAGTGATATCAGAGTTGTTTTTGTTTACAGACAACAGACAAAGGAAACATAGATAGTTTGATATCATCAAGTGATACTATAGCTTAAAATTTCTTGCAGACATCAGGCAAAGGAAAGATAAGACATTCTGACTACATCAAGTAGTATCAAGAGCTGAATTTTGTCTGCATATTGTAGGCAAAGGTGAGAAGGTGAATAAAGATAATATGATGATATCAATTGGTATCGAAAGCTGAAGTTTACATGTATATACCAGGTGAAGGGAGACAAAGTACTGATACTTTGTGAAGATTGTTACAAGGTGTGCAACAAATGGTAGAAAACCAGGTGGGATGAGGTAAGAGGAAGATGGATACTGAAGGCCATGAGCGTGGTCGAAGAGGAGACCGACAACAAAAAATTAAAGCAGAAATTGACAAGGAGCTCATTGAGATAAGAGCAAGAATGGAACAACTGATATTGAAGTTGCAAAAAGAGACAAAGGTACACTGGAGGTACGAATGGCCTCTAAACAAGAAGGAAAAATGGCATGTTCAAAAGTTGTTGGCCATAAAGTAGCAACATGTAGTAAGGAGGTGGCTGAGGCATGTTGAAAGCCTCAGAGACATAGAGGAAGTGGCTTACATCTGTGAAGCAGAAGTTGGAAGAACCCTCAGTGATGAGGAAGGGAGATCATCAATGGATCTCATAAACTGCCAAGTGGTCAGAGATGGAATTTCAAGTTTCTAGGTGGGCAATGGAGAGAGATCATTTAAAGTTATCATAAACTGCCACGAGGGCATAGATGAATTTTCAAATTTACAGATGAGCAATGAGATGAGATCAATTTAAGATATCATATACTTCTAGGAGGGCAGTGATAACAATTCATATTTCTAGGTGGGAAATGAGATGGGATCAATGGAGGATCTCATAGACTTCAAGGGGGGCACAAGTAAAATCCCAGATTCCCAGGTGAGCAAGGGAGAGGATATGAGCTCAGAGGCAAGTTCATATCAACAAGGAATGATGACAGAGGAGGAGGATCAAAGGATTGTTCTGATTGTTGGGGGAATCCAAATATTCCTTCCTAATAGTCCAACATGGGCTAGTACAAGTGTTTCACATGAGGAGATGATGCAAAAAGAATCCAAGAAATAGGCCATGAGGTCAAATGATTTTAAAACTAAATGTGTCTGTGATGCAGGTGCAACAGAGGAAAGACAACCAACAATGAATTTCATAAAGAAGGAGAAGGAGCAGATACTGATGTCTTCCCTAGCAGAAAAAGAGGAGCATTCAGATGAATTTCTCACTCAATGGAAGCAAGAGCTGAAGATGTTGGAGGATTGGTTGAACAATCCAGAACCAGAAAAGGACTGCCAGGATGTAGTCATGCAAAGGGAGACAGGATGCCAACATGAGGAGAAACTGGAGGAATCTGAAGATATGCCAGCAAGGGAGATGATAGAAGTCAATCCATCAGAGGAGAAAGATGAGCAACAACTCAGTGATGAGACTACAGAACTGGAGTCTGCAACAGAGTGGCCAACTAGTGCCACAGGAGATGAAGATAACATGAAGGTTCATATTGATCAGATTGGTGAGGAGGAGAAAGAGCACAGATTAAAATGTGCCCAAGAAATGGAGAAAGAAGAGTATTTGGTGGAGTTGCTAAATTTTTTTAACCAGGGAGATGAACATGAGGCAACTGTAGAATTGGGATCTACAACAGGAGGAGAAGAGAATTTAGAGGAATGGCTCAAAATTTTCAGCTAGGAAGCTGAGAAAGAGATAACTGTAGAATGAAAACCTACAACAGAGGAGAGAGCAACATATAGCATGGATTTTGCTGATCTGCATGAAGAAATGGAGGCCCTAGAGGGAAGGGTAAAGATGCAAATCAACTAATCCAACAATTCAAGTTGTAAATTGATGGAAAGGATATGCAACAGAATGAGATGAAGGAAAAGAGCCAACCAGTGGACCAATTGGACAAATAAATAGAGAACATTAAGAGATTGATGCTAGAAGAAGCACAAGAAGTAGTCAACAAAGGAGGATGGAACAAAAGAGGACCTACAGGAGTAGGAGGGCAGCAGAGACAACATGGAAGAGGATCAAGTGGACAACTCCAATTTCAGGTTTGGGACCCTAGAGGATCTCAACAACATAGAAGAGGGAGCCATGAGCATGAGCTCATGATTTTCCCAATAATGGAGTATGATGCAGGAGCATCATCAAAAAGCACACGTGGAGACACAACTCGATGCCTTAACGCATATTTGAATCATTTCAGAATATGAAACACTGGCGTTTTCCTATAAATATTTCTTGGACTGATTGAAAACTGAAGAAGATCAAAATGCTTGGGAGCAAATGATCATGAGTGATCATGGAGTTTCACTCCTAGACTTTAATGTAACGATGCTTAAGGGGTAGTTAGCTTCTTTCGAGAGTAGAGGTAGTCGGAGGGAACCCTATGAACCTTCTTGTATATGTAGATGCATTGTATGCCCAAATGAGGCTGCTGGAGGAGTATTGTTACTGAATAGGAGGTAGAATAGATCTTTGAGAGAGATTGAAAAAGTTGAGATTCTGTTGTAGTCCAGCCTGCACATATTGTAATGAGATTTTCATATTAATGAAAAAGACAACAATTTTTCCTGCACATGGTTTTTTTTGTTTACGTGCTTATGTATGCTGTAGATGTGTGATAGGTTTAATATGAAGAATGAAGATATATTTATTTATCTTTGTTGAGTTCAAAATATCATTCTGGATTCTTTAGAATGTGCAAGGAGTGCACAACATAACATTGGAGGTTCTATAGCCAGCACAAGGAGTGGCATCTGAACTCTGAAGAGTCAGAAAAGAATGTGCCAGGAGGGCACATCAAAGTGGTAACAACTGAAGGGAAATGTCAAGGTTGATGAATACCTTGGAGAGTAAAATGTGAAGAGGAAGCACAAAGGGGAAGATCCACTGAGAACTCTGTAGATATTTTTCAGGTGGGAATCGAGCAAGTGCAAGTGTGCACAAGGATAATTCTCTATTGAGTTCAAGGGAAAGAGTATTAGAGGAAGATATTCACAAAGTTACTGAACACTCCATAGAAAATGCTCAACAAGGTGTGCTTTGAGAGAGAGGTTGCCAAGAGGGCACCAGGAAATTTCCTTGAAGGAAGCGGAAAGGCCGAGACCCTTTGGGGTTCTGAGTCAATTTGAAGCTCAGAAGCGATAATGCAATGAGTGCATAGGAGACAAACTTATTCCAAGTCTCGAAGTTCAGGAGGAGAAGCACAAGTCGAGACCCAAGAATTTAGGCTCACAACAGAAGGTTCAGAGGTTGAAACCTTTGAACACTTACAAATTTTCCCAATCTCGGGAGAACGGAGAAGATTAGGAGGAGGAGCCAAAAAAACCATCAGATCAACTTCATGAAGAGATATGGGCCATTCGATCTACATCCAGACATCAGAAGGAGAGCGTTGAGGAGGAAACATATCACAATTGTTGGATATAAGCGCAAGGTCTAACAGCTATCAGATCCGAGAGAGTTGCACAAAGTATAACAGTGGAAGTCCTTCGGACTTCGCACATTCAGGAACATTGGGATGTAGAACAGAATGGGTGAGTGAAGTCCCGAAGTCCTGAAGTGAACATGAACCGTCCATCATCAAGGTTGACAGGTGGCATAAGATCTATAACTTCAGAGAAAGAACACTTAGGAGGTCTTGTGGTCGAGGAGAAAGAGAAATCACCGAATAGACAAAATAGATCTAGGTCATTGGTTGCCAGGAGATAAGTGTCGGCAGATCTGAGACTTCCAGAGGATTCATTGTGGAGGATTTCAAGTGTGGAGTGTCACAAAATCCCGAAGTCTTGAAGGCCGAAGTAGATCACAACCGTCTGTTGCGAATGACACATGGTGATAGATCATGAAGTCAGAGGCCTAACACTCCGAAAGGAAGTCGACGAGAGCGGAGAAGATCTGGACCATCAGATCTAGAGGGACGTGTGGCGTGTTGTCGCAAGAGTTAACTCTAGGCTGTAAAAGAGCCAAGCCTTAGCACATTTTTAAAAGAAATAAATCTTGTTGATTGATCAGTCATAGGAGGCTTCTAGAACTAGGTCTAAAATAATCATTCCACTCATTTATAGATCAGAAACGAAAAGGCATGACCTCGTTTGTCTAATTCATTTTAAAATCATGAGGATGGATAGCAAATAGGGGATGAACAAAACTGAAAGAAAAGCCAGGTATCCGGTCTTCCTCTCGATAGAATAAATAACACCAATACTTCAAATATCTGAACATAGGTCTTGTCTCACTCATAGAAATACAGAGGAAAGGCTGTGAACAAATAAAACTTGTAAATAAGGCAAAACAATTAGGATGCAGGTCTTGTTCTACTTACAACAAAACAGAGGAAAAAATGCACCTTAAGGAATGCTTTAAAATAGCTACAACAGAGGTTGTACTGAATTGTAACTATTACAAGCTGAAATAATGAACATAAGGCAGAAAGAGCAGTGATGGAAACTTTAGAAACAATAATACAGGAAGAAAACAGAATTAGACAGTGACAAAGTATAGAATCTCTTAGTATTCTGTTCTATATTTGCTGAAAAAATACATTACAAAACCCAACCTCTAAAAAGGCTCCCGGGCTGTCTCCTCCCCAATGTTACATACATCAGTCTTTTAAAAAGAAAAATAAAACTCTTTGTGTTCCGGGAATCTGAAGCGGTTTGTCTTCATGGAAAAATGCGACTGCCAGGTGCCTCTGCCAGCACTTTGAACCGTTACCGACTTAGGGCAACTTATAAACGCCTTTGGCTAGGTGTGCATAATCTGGGCGATGCACTCAACATAATCGTTTTAGATTGCAGACATCTGTCGTCCTCCAACAATGCCTCATTTTCCTGCTTTATACAGTCTGTCATCCTAGATAGTCTTTGGAGAAACACCCACACCTAATTTTCGAGTTTTCATCTCCAGTTGGGAGTCCTCAAAAGTTTGGACCAGACCCTCTAAGATCACAATTTTTCTTCTCGAGGCTTCTGGCACATTCTCCAATGGGTTCAAAAGCCTGCGGTGATCATTTATTCTCCATTTCTTTCAAGAAATCCACTTGCATATCTTTGTACACTGTTTAGAAGCATTGTCACTGCAAGGAAAATGGCCAATTGAGCCACTGCAGATATTACTACCTTGCTGTCAGTAAAAGTATGGCGAACTTGTCCTTCATGATAAGAACAATAACCACGCAATTGATGCCAACCAATACGGATGTTGCAACCACGATTTTGACAGATAATTTTGTAGCTCTTGGATTTCCAGCTCCTAGTTCATTAGACACTCTCACGCTAATGGCAACATTCATTCCGATGAAAATCATGGCTTCCCCTCCATTCAAATTCATGATATGGTTCAACCTTCTATTGAGACACGCAGAGGTTAGACTAATTAGCTTTTAGTAACCATACGCACACCCATTGGTTTGGTGTGTATCACTTGATGCAGGATAATTCCACAGCTTATGGAGATCTTTCCTTTCGAGAGTGTCTCTAGAGGTAAAGAGACCGTGAACAATCGCCAAAGCGATGCTAGAATGTGACTCGACGAAGAAGTGCCTGGGGTGTATTTAAATCCAGATCCTCAACATGGTGACCCGAGACATTTTCCAAATATTTTCCCAAGATTGTTTAGTTCATAATGTCTTACATAAAGATCAATTGAGCGCCTTAGTCAAACCTCTTTATGCCCCAAGAGAAGACAAGCTTCACCAGTTCAGACATCGGAGGCAGTGGACAGACTGCTTACCAAATGGAGATTGAGTCCATTGCAAATATCTACATTCTTTGGGTGCCTAGACAAAGGAATTAGTGTCGTAAAATACCAGATCCCCAAGCATAGCATAATTGCAGAAGCCGAGGAGAGCCGAACAAATGCCTACATCTCCTAAAAAGCTAGCAACGATAGTCCAGTCCAAGCACCAGGACACCAACGAACTGCATAAACTAGATAACAAATTGTCCACCAGGTTATGTTTGGTTTTAAAGCTGCTCCAACTGCTTGGCCACAAAGTGTCTCCAATGCACTTCCCATCCCAAGCCCGACTCTCTCATTTTCCAACTGCTAGCCAGCGCATACGAACAGTGAGCATATCATGCACCTGGTAAGCCTAATCATGTAGAAGCTCAGTCACTGCGACATCTTCCTTGCCGCGGGTTATCTCTACTTTCTTGGAATTAGTACTGAAATCACTTAACTCTTGTGCAGTGATGCTTTCTCGTGCTGTCAGGAGTTACTCTTGTCACGTCTCCATACGTCCTCTTGGTTCCGTTACATAAGTCAGTGTCTACAGGGAATAATCTAAAAGAAGTCTCTTTGGTTTCGAGAAGTATGGAAACAACTTGTCTTCAGGGAATTCTGCAACTGCCAGATGCACGACCGTTACTACTCTTTGAAACGCTTCTGTCAACGCTGCTGTTTCTTTGGTTATTCACTGACCTCGTTTCTGACCTTTTTTCTGCTGGTCTGGATAAGGGTTTTAGAGTAACGGCTCTTGGCGTGCAAAAAACCCTAATTTGCCTCACGTCTACATGAAGAACCTAAAGGCACGCGACCAACGAGGTGAGCGACCGACGTGAAGAAGCCATCTCTCAAGAAATTTTACGGCATCGTTTGGATTCTCGCGAATCTTATTCCGGGGCTAGATAGGATAATGCACAATTGTGTTGCGAAATCCTTTCCATGCAAGATTACGAGTGTAACTCTCTTGGTGTCGGGAGATATGGTCCAATTCCATGTTTAAAAACATATTTCTGAGTCCCAACACTTTGTTTAAATATCAAACACCAATAACTATTAAACTTTTTGTTCAGATCCGGGCAACTTCCTTCATCTCTTAAAAACAATGAGCGAAGCAATGCGAGAGCAGCCCTACATCTACATATCCTTTTGCGGCTGTGACCTACACCCTCAAGCTACCCATGTAGCTTATACTCGTCACACAAAGCGCCTAAGGCACACCCGATGCTGAGAAATATAAACTTTTAACAATACTTCCAGCGAGAGCTATCTGTTCGCCCGACCCGATCAGATTTGTTATTGAAAACGTCGTGTTTTATAGGGTTTTGTACATGCATTTAGTTGATGCCTGTGGTCCTTTCAATTTCGTTACATAGCCCATCGCTTTACCCATTATGAAGACTGCAAACGACATTTTCTCTCTATACCTTGCGAACAATGTCCAGAAGATTATCCAACATATCCAAGGGTATCCCAACATGTAAAAGCCCAAAATGGTTTCCCCAAGGTGCTTTACTATTGGGTTTAATAATCTGCTTCAAGTCCACAAGGCAGGACTTGTCTCTCGTGTTCATCGAGACCAATGCCGTTAATCTCAAGTTGTCTAGTACCCCAATAATCTTCTCATCAAGAGTCATCCGCAGGTAGCGTTGAAGTCCAGAAAATACAACGCCCAATAGCACATCATTCACGGTCCCTCCAACAGAATTTTTGATGTGTTGAACATCTTCCCTTTGTGAAAGTGGCAGAAGACATGACTTTAGGCATCCACTCCACTCCAGGATCTCCCCGAATCGGTAACTTGCTATCATCCATCCATTTCACTCTTAATATACTGCTAATCAAATCGAGCGACATGTACCACATTCACTCAATATACTACGTGGGGCACATCACTTTTTCGACTACAATTCTAATACATATATCACTCCCACAGATCTCCCACCTGCACCACTGAATCTATTATTAGGCACATATCGTCAGTCCTCACCAATTCTTGATTTCAATTGGAAAGAGTCTCACAATGGATTACTTGCGTCTCTCGGGACTAGTTACTGGAGGCCTGGACATTTTGCTGCATTTCGGAGATGGTATTCTTCCTCACAGAAAGCAATGCTCAGTTCTGGCCAGCGTTTTCTCTCGTGGAGTTAACCACATTTCAAATCAATATCGAAATGTTTGTTGAAGAGATATCTGCAATGTCTAAGCTTTTGCATTCAAATCTTCTGCAGGCAATAAGCTCTTTTGTAGATAAAGATAGAAACGAGTGTTGTCTAGTCACAGAATTGATGCCTAAGGATCTTCATAGCTTCATCAACGAGAATTCTTCTCCTCGCAAGAGAATTCCATTTTCACTGCCAAGGGCAATAGATATCATGCTTCAAATAGCCAGAGGAGTGGAGTATTTACATGCCTATTATTGTCACTCCTTCGCCAAACCCTTATTAATTGATCAGCTCCCAATGTACTGATGGCATTCCCAAGTGCCAACAACCCCTTGTTAGAATACCTCTCGATGCTTTAGGCTTTCAATCTTCTTGAATATTGTCTCCATAACCTGAGAAATAATTCTTATTTCACCACCATCACCATAAACAGTGCCCATGGCACATGTCTTACCAGAAACAATCTGTCTATATGCAAGAACCGTAGCATCGTAGCCATGGAAAAACCATCAACAAGTGGAGCAACACATTCTTCAAAAATGGCTGATGAAGGAGACCCAGTGCTACCATATACATGATCAAATGTAAATGAATGAGAACTAATTTGTACCTTGGGAAGCACAATCAATTTTGATATCTATTACAACATGGCGGAAATCCGTCAACTTCAGGTGAAAGCACTCCATGCGTAACGAGTGTGCAGGAGTCTAAAACTCCTGAAGCCCGAAGAGACGAAGTTGATAGCAACTGTCAGATCAAGGGGTAGACACACGTCAAGAGATCATGTGCTTCAGGTGGAATAACTTTGGGAGGGAGCAAGTGTGGAGAGTTTGAAACTCCTAAAGCCCGAAGAGCTGAAGGAAATCATGGCCATTGATCTATGGGAGGTACGTGTCAATAGATCATGGACTCTGGGTGGTAGAGGAGTTGAAACTCCCGAAGGCCAAAGTCCCAAAGTGGATGAAAGCGGTTGATTTGAGGTGGATGCTAGGAGATAAGTGTCGACAGATCTGAGACTTCAAGAGGATTCACTGCGGAGGATTGCAAGTGTGGAGTGTCACAAAATCCCGAAGTCCCGAAGGCTGAAGTAGATCACAACCATCTGTTGTGAAGGACACATGGTGACAGATCATGAAGGTCATAGGCCTAACACTCTAAAAGGAAGTCGATGAGAGAGGAAAAGATCTGGACCGTCAGATATAGAGGGACGTGTTGCGAAAATCCATCAACTTCGGGTGAAAGCAATCAAGGCGAAATGAGTGTGCAGGAGTCTAAAACTCCTGAAGCCAGAAGAGACGAAGTGGATAGCGACTGTCAGATCAAGGGGGAGACACACATCAAGAGATCGTGTGCTTTAGGTGGAAGAACTTCAGGAGGGAGCAAGTGTGGAGAGTTTGAAACTCCTGAAGCCTGAAGAGCCGAAGGAAATCATGGACGTTGATCTATGGGAGGTACATGTCAACAGATCATGGACTCTGGGTGAAAGCGCTCCAGGAAAAAGAAAGCGTAGAGGAGTTGAAACTCCCGGAGGCCGAAGTCTCGAAGCGGATGAAAGCCGTTGATTTGAGGTGGACGCGTTGTGCCAGATATAGAACTTCGGGTATGGAATATTCCAAAGGAAAGTGGAGGGTTAAAGTGTCGAAGTCTCGAAGTGGACTAGAGCCATTGATTTGAGGAGGACACATGGCAAAAGAGATGCCATTTTAGAGAAAATTCACTACGGGAGAAAAAGGAGTGCGTTGAACAAGAAATCCCGAAGGCTAAGGATCCAGAGTTCATCAAAGACATTCATTCATGGAGGAAAAGTGTCAGTAGATATTCCACTTCAGAAGCTAGTCATTCCGAGAAGAAGCAGGCGCAAGAGTTTGAAACTCCTGATGCCCGAAGAAGTGAAGTTAATCATAGCCCTTGATCTGAGGGAGACATGCGTCGATAAATCGTGGATTCTGGGTGAAATAATTCCGAGAGAAAGCGAAGGAAGGAAGGGACACAAATATCGGCCATTGGTCGAGAGGCACCGCTCGATATCACAATATCAACGATCACACTTAATTGCAGGGACCGAAAGTGATCGAGTTTTAAAAATCTTAGAGCGGGCCGCAATCGAAACCATTGTATTGCCAAAGGGATACGTGGAAACTGGTGGTGAATTGCGTGGAGAAAAGCAGTGTGGTCTCAAACCACTTTTGGCCACCCCGAAATCACGTTCTTACGTGAGGACATAGCCCGAGGTCACACACGGGAAGGGGCTAATGGAAGAGGAGATAACACCTGAAACTTGATATAGTTCAACAACGTGAAGGAAGAGGTTGCATGGGTCATAGAACCTGCACTAAAAGACTGAAAGGGACCTGTGTATATTGATTGGGGTATAATAAAGGCCCGAAGACTCGATTTGACTCCTTGATTTTAACGATCCTAGACTGGGAGGTCGAGCAGCCCCAAGGGGAGAAGAGGGGTCTGCATGATGTCTGTGCAAAGGTTAGAGCATGTGAAAAATGCCAAAGGTTTGCTGGTAAACAAAAACTTAAATTATTACCTCTTGAGTCTGTAAAAGTGTCTGCACCTTTCCAACAATGGGGTTTGGATTTCATAGGAGAAATTTATCCTCCATCTAGTGGAAAACACAGATGGATTCTGACAACTACAGATTAATTCACGAAGTGGATTGATGCTATACCTACAAGGAGGGAAACTGATAAGGTAATCATAAGTTTCCTTGAATAAAATATTTTATCTAGGTTTGGTTGTCCAGAAGTGATCATCACAGATAACATTGCAACTTTTAAATCTACTAACATGGTAAAGTTCTGTGAAGACTATGACATCAAGCTTAGGAATTCCACTGCTTATTACCCACATGGAAATGGATTGGCATAATCATCCAATAAAAGTATGGTCAATATCATTAAGAAACTTCTGGAAGATAATAAGAGGGCTTGGGATTCAAAGTTGAAATATGCTTTGCGGGCTGGCTGTGTCAGCACAAAGAGATCAATTGGAACTTCACTGTTTCAGTTTGTATATGGAATGGGAGCAGTCTTTCTAGTACAACTTGCTTTTCCAGTTGTAAAATTTCTGGAGGAAATCGAAGCTGAACCTAATGATGTTATCAGAAGGATTTTTCATATTGTGGAATTGCAACAAGTAAGAGAGAAACTTCTTGAGAAGGCACATCAACATCAACAAAACGTTAAAGAGACTTTTGATAGAAAAACAAAAACAAAGCAATTTCTACCCGGGGATTTGGTTTTGAAATGGGATTCCTGCAGAGAATACCATCATGGGAATTTTGATAGCCCATGGTCGGGTCCATTTAGTATGGAGAAGGTCTTGGACAACAACACTTTCCTATTGCAAAATTTGGAAGGTGAAGAGGTTTTTGGTGGCCCTGTAAATGGGCGTTTTCTGAAGATTTTTTTTTATTAAATCCGTTGGTGGCTCAAATATCATTGTACATATTGGTGTGGTGTGGTAGTTAGACAATAAGGAATCCATATCACAATGGATAAATTATGCAACTTATCCTTTACAGTTTCTAGTATTAGTTTTGATTTTTCAGTTTGATATGTATTTAATAAAGTTTCACCAAACTTCAGGAGTTGAAACAGTTACACTCTGCAGAATAACATGGAAGATAGCTTGAAGGAAGATAAGGAACATGTATACTGAAAGTTATTGGAGTTTCATAGGGAGAGCTCCATCCCCCATGGAGCCATTGTTATCACCTATTATGTTCTACTAAGTCTCATCTCTCATTTCTTGTTTTCTCCATTTCAATTTTTTTTTGTATAAGCTATAAATCCTAATCATTAGTTTGATTAAGGGTTCAAAATCTTATTAAGGGGGTAAAAATAGTATTATGTTGAGAGAAATGAGGAATACTTAATCTTATAAAATTGGATAGGATTAATTATGCACATGTTTGTAGAACTGTCCTATGACATCATTTAAAGTTTTAAATCCTTTAATCAAAAGTCATACGTAATGTCATGGATTTTTTCTCATCATTACTAAGTTAGATAACGAATTTCAATTCGTTTTCATTCCAAATATGCCGAATGACAATTTTATACAGGGTGCTACAAGAACTTCCACTTGTTCTTGTTTCATCATTACGCATATGGTTGAAAGTAATTTGAAGATGGGGATCGTCCTACCTGGTAGAATTAAAGACTCTAGGCGGTTATCAAGTACCTAACCATATCACATCATGCAAAGGTGGCGATACTTTCAATTGTTTGTACCTGTTACCCAGGACATCACGTAGAGGGGGTTTTCCAAAAGAGAATATTCTTAATACGACGTTTTATCTGTTTTTATAGGATTCAAATTGCAGTTGGTAAATTTAGAGTTACTCCTTATAGCCAACAAATCCTATCTATATCTCTACATAGAAGACGCATTTCACTCCTACAAGAATGAATCTAGTATTCTAGTCATGACAAAAGGATGGGTAAAAGTGGACACGTGAACAGAAAAGAGCCCGAAGGACCTGATATCATGGAGGCATATGAGGACAACATACATATCTTTGACCAGGCTGGCTGGTATATGTTTTGCACCAAATTATATGGCCATCATTATGGTGTAGCTCGTGCATTTGCTGAAGGTTTTGATCGAAAAAGGTTTAGGATTGCTAATTTGATTATGCAGGTCACATAAGATTCAATAACATCAGCCTGTAATCTCCCTATTGATGGTGAAAAGTGGTTCAAGAAAAAATTAATTACAGGAGGGGATGTCAATCAATTCTTGAAACCAGAGCACAAAGATCCCAATTGGGCCAAGGGTATTCCTAGGGACTAGATAGTTGATGAGTGGATGGAGTCTTTGCTGATGCTCAAACATTTTATCACATGTGAAGGACGTTATTCCACCGTTTTCCTTTTTCACTTACGATTCCTCCATTTGTTAGGAATAAAAAGGATGAATGTGCCATATTACTTCTTGAGAGATTTGAATAAAATGACCATGAAAGTTTAAGTAAATCCTAGAAACCCACCGCATGGTATCTATCATCAAGGGTTAATCAAAGTATTGGTTAAAGAAGATATGGAGAAATGAATGAAAACATGGGATCAATTCTTGATTCATTCAGGGTTTAAAATAGAAGTTCATTCTCCTTCCCAGAAATCGACTAATAAAGCTGTTGAACCAATGCCAGGAGCATATTCAAGCATAATTCCACCTGCTACTTCGAGGAAGAATAAAAGGAATATCAGTTTGAAGACTTCAAATGAATGAGTTGAGGACACCCTAACCAGTTTGCAACCAGGTGAAGGATATTCTCATGCACCAAGTGGAGGTAGGCATCCTTTCCCTCATGCACATAAAATTTATATTAGAAACATTAAAATCTTAGAAAAACCTTTGATCTCGAATGAAATTCAAGAACCTAAAATAATAGAGACACCTGCAAACCCTATATAAAATGAAGAGCCCGCTCCAAAGACAATTCCTCCTAGTTCTAGTTCTTCTGATGATGTTGTGGATATATATAAAATTATGGTAATAAAAAGGAGTACTAGGCCACAAAACAAATTCAGATTAAAATCCAAAGCCATGTACAACCATAAAATTAAAGATAAGGTCATAATAATTGATTAAGAGCCTACAAACCCTAATGCAAAGCCATCAATGAGCAAGAATATTTCTAAAATCAAAGCTCAGAAGAAGTAATCAAAGAAGGAGGATCTAACATCAAATAGAAAGGCTCCTACATGGAAAAATAGACTGTCTTCCAGAAAACAGAGTAAATATAGCAAGAAGGGCCCAAAGCCTTTGACCAGATCTAAAGATTATAGGCTGAGGAGAATGAAAAATCATTCTGAAATGAAGCAAACAAGAGGTAATAGGTTGGATCTGTTAGCTGAGGAAACTAAATCCATTCTCCAGAGAGAAGCCCTAATTTTAGGTCTTAAGTGTTTATGAAAAAACCCAAATTTTTACTTATGACGGTGAAAGATTGATAAAAGTCATTTTGATTTCATGAGCTTGGGGTATTATCTTCCTTGAGTAATGATTGGCTGTAAGATGAGCAGGAAAAATCATGAATGATATTAATATTGGGTTTTAAAAGAGATCTACAAGAAGTTTCCAGAACACTTTTCACAGGAAAAACAATGGCTCTACAAGAACACATGTAGCAACCAATTTTGCAGAAGAATGCACAAAATTGCAATTTTGTGATGGAAATAAAAGATGATGAGGGTAATATTTTGTGGAACCTAAAGAGATAATATTATATCCTTTTTTAAAGTTGATTTACAACCTCTTTTTGTGGATGACAATACATGCCAATCAACTATTATTGTCAAGTGTTTCAAACAGGTGGATCATAAAGGATCAAATGGATGACAGAGGATCAGGCTGATCTCGCGAAAGATGCAGCGTACCCGCTAGTTGTATTCAAGTAAAAAAAAAATACCTATCTCTATGCAAACTGTTGCCTAGATTAAAGTATCTTATTTGTAACCGTTTCCATTTATATGTATCAATAGATATAGGAAAACTTCACCCTCAAGGCCTGTAGTAGTTAGTTTTGAGATATCCCTAGATATAAGATTGATCTTAAATGTATGGAGATGATGTAAAAACTCTATATATTTGATGAAGTAAAGGAAGAAGAGGTTGAATCCCTGTTTTTGGCTTGATATCGCATATCTAAAGATTGTTTTAATCTATCTTTCTTATGCAAAGACTTCAATTGCTAATGCAATTGATGGTTAGTTTGTAAGTCTTCTATGTTTATCATCTTCATGTTTTCTTCTGAAACACTTTGATAATGTTATATGAGCTTATGACAAATGATTTTTGTGCTGAGAAGGTTTCTTTAAAAGGTTTTTAGTAATCTTTTCCACATTGGTGTTTTTCTCCTTAAATCTTATTTAGAACTAATTCTAGATAAAGGTTTATTCCTCTGCTGCATAAAGACATTAAAGACAAGTTTTTATATTGGTGTATTTATCAGTTTTTGTTTCTTCCCTTCTCCTAATCACATCACTCAAATCTTAAATATCTAGCCATTATTGTTTTTTACCTGACTTGTTTCACCTAGGTAAGCAATCTTAACAGATTAGATCATTATTCCCTTTCAAATCGAGCAAATATTTATCCATCTTAAAACCCCTACCGATCATTTTGAAACCAGGTGTGCTAGGCTTAACTCAATAGAATTCTTGATTTGACTTCTAGCACTAACACCAACCACATAAATTCTCTGCTTCATCTATGATCCTTTGGATAATCCACAAGAGAANGGGGGGGGGGGGGTTGTTCAGAAACTTTTATATGTGGAATCTACTAGAGAAGGGATATATGTCATTAATCAATACTTCCTGCTTGTGTGGGATAAATGTGATTCACTCCTCCATAAGGTAAATCATCACTACGATGAGATCGCAAGTATTCTTTTGAGCATCCACTCTAATCTCATTACATTCGAGAGATTAGAGCTATGTGTTCAAACAACGGTAAAAGTTCAGGCTTCCAACATAAATATCTAACCAGATAGAGTAGGGAAAATTTTGGTTATGTTGTTGATATCACACAGATGCAGGGTTAATCTATATGAAATGGTATTCAATTAAATTTATTGATTAAGATTTCTCTGGTTGAGTAGTAGGATAAATAGGGATTGTGGTACATGTGATGGATTTATAAAAAATGCAATCACATTTTCTTTGTCTATGTAGGATGAGGAGACACTTAGAATGACGTGAAGAGGATGATAGCCTGGGGTTCCCCAATCACAAGATACGAATGAATAGTCATTGATAGGAGACAAACAAGTGAATTCCACAGATTGAAGATCAATAGGATTTCCAGAAACATGAAGATAACCATACAAGTTTAATTATGGACATGATTTCCTATAGTCTCAGAACAACCACACACATAGATAACACAATCCATTTTCATTGGTTCATGGTTGCGAGGTTGTGGTTGTTTATTAAATTTTTTGAAACCTGCATACATGTGTTACCGCAAACCACGAGCCACATAGATGATCTTTTTTATTTTTGGAAAAGAGCCTTGCAGAAGTCACTGAAGATATTCAAGAAATGATCCTATGCAATCCCATGACCCATAGACCATGAAAACCCAATGGCTACAAACCTTCCCTCTCCATACCCTGCTATAGAGTATATGAACCTTTTTAGTACTCACCTTCGCGGGTTTATCTAACAATGAGTTAATCATGCAAAAAAATCATTCCTAACTCACATTGAAAAACTTATGCCCCCCAAAACACCACAAAGTTTTGTCTAAAACTACGTTGCGGGTAAAACCCAATAAAAATTACCAAACTAGTCGAGGATTTTCCATGAACCTAAAACCCGTAGACCACGTGGAGGAATCTATGTGGGACATATCGTATGTGTTTCCTCTTGAGAAAGTGCCAATATATGAAATATTTTGATGCTACAACCCTACTACCTGCAAATCCACTGAATGAATTCTCCGCAAACCTAGATCTGTTCCAACAAACCTACTTACAATGCAAACATTCCGCCAACTTACTTGTTGATGATAAGTGACATGAAAATACTGATACATGTATCATTTAACATGTCATATCACATGAATAAGATCCCTGTATAATGGGGGACGTACAATACAGTACATAGAATATTATATATACATAGGACAAATCTAGATAAATTTAGTTATTGCAGTACACGAATTAATAACTATCTGTGGATTTTCAAGTTCTAAAAGATCAAGGAAATAAGTGGAGATAAGGGTGGAAGTTAGTCTCCATGTGTGATTCCTAATGAACGATGATCATACCTAAAGGAAAACAAGTCACACGGGTTACACACATTATAAGTAGATCCACCAAAGGCCTGTGGGAGATTGCAAGTCAAAGAGAAGACATGGATCAACAACACTCGAAGATCATACATATCCTAGGTAATTAATGACATAAGTGTCTTTTCAAGCAGGAAGATTCTAGTGAGACAATGATAACAAAACTCTCATCTCACCATCACACTTCAAGGAAAATAAAGAGAAAATTTGATAAAAGGAAGCAAAAGGAAGGGAAACCTCATTGTTTAGCAAAGAGAGGAATAAAGTGCAAGATTTCATGTTCGCAACAATAGGAGTGGTTTACTCAATCTCATATCTATTTCCACCAAGAGGGACCATCAAGATTCGACAATGAAAAGCCAACAAGGAACTTCACTTGTTTTCACAAGTAGTAGAGAGCATGTTCTTAAATAATGAAGGACATAGATGGAGAAATGCTAGTAATACACAATTCATCCTAAGGTCCATCCATATCAAAATGAATAGACAATTATTGACCACACAGTAAGGGAAAGACAAGAAAAAAGAGGTCGTCAACTATTTGTGTTCACAAAGGGGTAAGGTTTGAGTGAAGGCCTACATTTCCTTCTCAGCCAACTGGTTCCCCTGAACCATCACGATAGGTCCACATCATCATCTGGACCAAATTTTCAAGGGGATATCCTTTCACCACAAAATATTTATATTTTCTCACCTTCTCGAGGAGGTCATAGTAGGAAGGAATATTATGTAATGATTTCTCTATGTTTCAAAAAATACAAAATGTAATTAGGAAGGTCAATAGTCTACCTTCAGGTATAAAAGAAGTTTAATGTAACCTGAGAAAGGCGAGGGGATGGAGAGCCAAAATTGGGTGTTGTATAATTATTTATTAGAATATGATATGGATAGGAAATATCTCTTCTTGTTTTTGTATTCCTGAAAATGAACTATTTCTTTGAGGGAGGATAATAGAAATAAATTTCATGATTCATTTATTAAATGGTGCATTGTTGGTGATTGATTTCTGCAAGTGTTTTCATCTTGACATTCTTGCCAATTTTCATTTGTAGGGAATAATTATAAATGGATTGTGAATACAGTTACAGGAACATGATTATGGTCATCTATATGCAAACAAGTATGCAATATGATTTGATTCTGTGAAATTGGAACTATTTCTATTTTTCACATTAAATTATACACCTGTAATTGACTCTGCTACTGTTAGAATAGGATTGCGACTGCTCATTAATACATAATTTTAGTACCATATTAGGATAGTTTTGAATTTATGATTTAGCCTAGCTCAAATGGAAAAGTCTCTCTTCGGGGAGAAATTCATTTAGTTAGCGGTAGTTGGGCCCATACACTGGTGGAGGTTGTTATTCAAATGAGAGTGGGTCTAATTGGAACCTGCCATCAGGAAATTCTCCCTCATGTTGACATGAGGATTTTCTCCCACGTCAACACTTAGTTAGTCGGCCAATTGCCAAATTAGTTATATATTCAACCAATTTTGATGCACTACTTAGTCCTTAGTTGACTTCCTTCAGTTGGGTTACACACATTCCAATACATTGTTGTAGAATTATTTTTTGTAATGAAAATTTGGAGTTGATTTTCCGTCCACATTAAAGTGCCAATTGTGTATGTTGTCGTACAAATTCATTTCTATTTATTTGAGTTAGATTCATGTATTTTCTTTCCATAATAAATTGATTGTTTATGTGAAATAAGTACATATGTAATGATCTATTTTTTCAACTGTTAAAAATAATAGGTGTGCTCGTTTAACCATAGACAATATAGCAATATTGTCACCCAACCATAAGTCGAAGCCACCCCACAACACCTTAACCTTGACAGAGAGAATAATTCTGGAATTAAACCCTAATTCCAAAATCCAATTAAGGTAGCGTACCTCTCTCCAAAGCTAGCGTACCAAGAAAAAATTCCAAACCATAACCAAGAGAAAGTCCAAGAATAAAACCAAAAATACTAGTTGCAGTAGCTGCAACTGCAACTACTCTCCAAACTTGCGCACTTACTCTTTTACATGTGAATTTCAATCCATGGATACTGTAAGATGTATATTTGATTTACTGGAACAAGTTGTCGTCATAGTCTTCTGGGAGAACCTCTAGTTCTTAATATCACAATGTTTCTATTCATAAGTCAACTTCCATTTCTCCAAGCTGATAGTCTTATGATTCTCGGTATAATAACTGGTTGTTCATGCTTTTCTTTCTTTCTTGGAATCTTCATGTTCTTCCTCATGTCTATCTTTATCTCTTGGGTCAATGGGGTCTTCTATATTCCCTGAAGATTTCAACTTCTTCCTTTCATCATAGGATCATGGATGTAGATGGACAACCAAGGATACTTTAAGGCTTCTTTTTGAAGAAGACTTCTTCTAGAGTCAAACTGAACACGTGATGCTTATCATGGTTGCTACTTTCAATGGGAACATGGACATATAATTAATAATCCTCAATGGATCATATCATTTAGGATTAGCTCCCTCCTAATCCTTGCTTCATGCATGAATGCATGCTATTCTTTTGGAATTCTGTAATCAACTCCCTTCGTCTAAGAGATTCCATGCTTCTATCTGCATTCTTATTGCCTTTTGCAAAGTGTCACAAGTCTTTTTCTAATTTCCTCTTGATTGCTGAATTATTTCTGTTTTGACTTCTTCTGGGTTTCTTCAGGTTTGATTTTGATTTCATCTTATTCAGAAGTTGTTACTTGTATAATAGTTTCCATAGGAATTGTTACCAAGGATTGTCAACATACTTCATCTTTTCATGTGTATTGCTTGACTTGTAGTCATCATGATCGCAATACTTATCTTGTTATTCTTCCATAAGTATTGTTTCACTTGAACATCTTATCTTCTAAGAAATAGATATGTATGATATGTACAAAAACTATGTAAACATGGTATGTACAAGAACTTTGAGGAATATTGTTACCTTGACTTAGAAGAAGAAGTATGTTTTATCCTTCTTGGCCTTCTTTGAGGGTTCCCTTTCTTCGGCAACTGATGCTTCACCTATTTCCTTCCTTTTCTTTAACTCAAGAAAGTGGTTCCTGTAGTGACCATATTTTCAACAGATGAAGCATTGTATCTTTGAAATATCCTTTTCTTTATTTTGTTTCTTCCTTAAGCCAAACTTCTTCTTATTCATGAAATTTTTGAACTTTGTTGTGAAGTCTTTATCTTCATATTTATTTTTGTGATTTCTCTTTTGCGTTAATCCTTGATTCTTCTTGTGCACAACAAGTCCAAAGTTATTCAAATGTGGGATACTCCTTTCTTGTGTTCATGCTTGCAAAAAATGAATCCCATGTCTTGGGAAGGCCATTGAGTATTATATTTATGAGTTCCTTCTCTGAAATGATTTTCTTCAATATATTGTAGTTGATCTCTTAACTGAGATATTCTCACAAGGTATGATGTTATGCTATCATCATCATTCATTTTCATGTCACAAAGCTCATTCTTCAGACTCATTACTTATCCAATGTTTCTTACTGAGAAGAGTTTAGTTAGGGCATCATACATCTTCTTATATGAGTCAAGATGAGAGATGTAGGGTATAAAGTGGTCTTTTACAAAGTCCACTATGATACTCATAGCATTGATGTCATTGTCCTTGAAATTTTCCATAACTGCAACGTTATGAGGTTCCTTCTCTTTTCCTGCTTCAACTTGTGGTTTCATGATCTTTCCTTTCACAATATCCAATTCTTTATTATTGGCAAGGATGAGGTCAATCCTTTTCTTCCATGCTCTGAAGTTAGAAGCCCCTTCTAACTTGTTTTCTGATTTCATAGAGTAAATCATGACTGCTTTGACTTGGTCAACCTTTGACTTTGACCAAGAACTCAAACTTGACGTCTTAGCTTGCTGAGAGTGCCAGTAGGTGTGCTAAGTTAGGGTGCACTAGGCTATCCATAAATTAGGTCAATCTCTTTACTTAAGGTGCCTTAACAAGAGGGTTAGGGTTTCGTTGCTGCAACAAAAACTTTGACTGGAACTGCAACTTTAACTGAGCAAAATCCTCCCAATCTATATTCCAATGGTTAAACTATCCAAAGATAGTGTTGGCCCATAACCTATTAGAAATAATAGGTGTGCTAGTTTAAACATAGACAATATAACAATATTGTCACCCAACCATAGGTTGAAGCCATCCCCAAGCACCTTAACCTTGACATAGAGAATAATTCTAGAAGAAAACCCTAGGTACAAAATCCAATCAAAGTAGCATACCACTCTCCAGAGCTAGAGTACCAAGCAAAAAGTCCAAACCATAACCAAGAGAAAGTCCAAGCCTAAAACCGAAAATACTAGTTGCATTAGTTGAACCTGCAGCTACTCTCCAAACATGCACACTTAATGAATTTCTACAGTTTCAAGCTGTCTGTGCACAAATGAGCTCTGACATACTGTATTTATACTTCTCTTTATTATATGTCTGGGCTGATTTCTCTTTCTGAAGGCTAAAGACTCAATATTTATTATTTTCTTTAGCTGACTTGTCTTCTAGGGTTATGTCCAAAGCTTTAGGGTTTCTTCTTGCTTTCCAGAATATTTTATTCTTTTCAGAGTTACACATGGAGGTTAATACCTCACGCAACTACCATAATATCAACATCGACTTTGGTTTCTAATTACTTGTGGAGTTATTATGAATTGTTTTAGATACTATGTTTTCGATGGCATTGATTTTATCCAGACATGAGATGAGATGTTTATGATTGGTTTTGGTTCAATTTATATCGTTAACACTTGTTAATTTTTATACATGGGTATGTATTATATGATGGTATCTATGTTTATTATGCCTGATACATAAACATGGACATGCATGCAAATCTATTGTTGCTTTATATAGAATCTATGTTATGTGAGAATGGCCTAGGATAATTTGATGTCATGATGTTTTAAGTTCAAGAGTAATAATATCTAACTTTACATATGATACACATGGAAATAATATTTATTATGAAAAATACCCATTGTACCACATGTATGATCTGAATGTTGGACTAAATTTGACTATGGATAAATATACATAGAAAGACAACGATTTGATACATGTGATGAATAGTTTTCACTCTAGATTATGGCATATGATTAATACTAGTTATATATTGGTCATGAGACAAAAAATATTGGATACATGTGATGAATTGATGTCTTGTTGACATGAAATACATGGATATTTGACAAGAAAACTACTCCATGGGCCTCAAGGGATGGTTCAATAACAGATCTTGTGGGAGTCGATACTCACGAAGGATATCAATACTAACATGATATGGGTTGGGGACATGATGAGTCATTAATTCTTGAATGATATGAGTCATTAATTCCATTCCATGTCAATTGATATATGACTACTCTTAGCACATGGACTCATGTAATGGAAAGAAGGGACCATTCACACTACTACATTTGGGTGCAAATTCTGAAATTGATACATTAGATTTCACTTTTAATTCATGTAATTTACTCTTTTCTTTACTCTTGACATCAATAGACATTGGTATATTGGCATCTCCCTAATTATAATGGCACATTGATTCCTATGTGATATTTTATAGATTTTACATGGCCAAATTTGATCATATCAACTTTGCCTCTATCAATCGGATGTCATTGTAATGTTATGTTTGTAAAAAAAAATCCAAGATAGATTATGATAATTATGACAAAATTTTGATATCTACAATAGATAGTTTTTAATGTTTTAAGAATAAATTACATAAACCAACCATTTTTTCTCTACAGAGTTTGGATTTGGTGACATTAGTATTGCTAAATCTATCTACTTTTACTAGCGTTTATTATCTACATAATCCAAATTCTTTTTAGGTAAATTTTGAATTCTATAATTTTCATATAATATTTTTGTACTAATGCATCAATTGAATTTATTGTAATATCAAATATCCATTTTAGTGATCTTGCTATAGTATTAGCAGAATATGATGACATTGAATATTGTTTCTCTTGCAATAATTTCAAGGGCATAAAATAGATAAGAGTTTTAAGGACTACAACTAGAAAATAAGGACTACAACTAGAAAACATTGTGTAGAGTTTGGGCACTTTGAAGGGGGTCCAAACCGACTTTGTTTTTAACTAGAACATAAATATTATATTATAAAAAGGGGGTTGTAGGCTAGCTAGTAGCATGTACATGGATCTGAAAAGTGTTTCAAAAAGACACATAAGAAATCCTTAACTGCTGCATGGAGGATTTCACAACAAACTACATGACAAATATTCCAAGTGTTCTTTCTTGTTACATGCTTGACAAAAAATCCTAATAGCCTAATTATTTTGAAAAACATAAGAAAATATATATCTTAAAAAAAAATATATTGATTTTTGTTGTCTTCCTCTCAGTCTGCACCTAAGAGTGGTGAATTCAATTGTTCTATGTTCATTAGATACTTTAACTGGTGTAATATTTCATCCTATTTACCTCCAACTTGTACAAATATATATGATTCCCCATTATTGGATGTTACTGATAAAGATTCCCTTTTAAGTTTCATGGCCTAATTGCACAAGATGTTGCATTCATCCTCAAGTATGTCAATTCCCTGCTTTTGATGGTTCAAAAGACTCATAATGTTGGAAAGATGTGAAATACAATAATGTTAGATTTATTGAATCTTCACTGACATGGACATAAATGTGATTTTATTGGAATGAATGATCTATCCATGCCTTCACAAGACTCGTCTAAGTTCTTATATGTCCCTACTATCCATTTTTGTGCTCGCTTCTAGCTCTATGAGACTAATTATATCTGAGACAAGACAAAAAAACTCTACACAACCAGAATGCCGTACAAAATCTATGAATCTCAAAGACAAATTGATACTCATAACTTATATCATAATCTCTAGCATATACCAAACTAGGAAGGATGATATATCCAAATAGAAAGTGAAACATAGCAGAAAACTAAACATATGATTCATGAGCCAAGGAAGAAAATTACCCACATAGAATTCCCAATTAAAATACAATTCCATGTCCCTACAAATGAAACTCCAATTGGCCAAATTGCTTTGGGAAAAAACCAATGTTTCAAAAAGAAATCCAAATATCAGACTAAAAACACAATAGAAGTCCAATTGAACGAGCCTAGAAATTACCTAGGGCGTAAGGAGAAACCAAAGGAGAGATGAGAGATAATTTCACAAGTGAAGGAAAACGACACTAAACCATTATCCCTAAACTCCAGGATGGCCACCGAAATTATTTCCCAATGGATAATGCTAACCATGAAAATTAAAATTGAGCTAAGAAGAAATCCAAATATAGGGAGAACACATACCAAGGAATTGGTTGTTTCCAAGGCCAGGCAAACTGTGCACCCAATTCCATTGACTGGGTTTCCCATTATCCCACAACAACTAATGAACTTAATATTTTAATATTCATCACATGGGGTGAGTTTTAATGTGTGAATGGAGATGGTAAGTAATGATGTCCTTATATCTCCCTTTCTAATGTTGATGGAGTGGTGTGTTGCATGCATATTCATGTGAAGGTTTTATGTTGTCAATAATTATTCCCATAATATATTCCATCTAGGGGATGGAACTAGTAAGGTATCCCCTATTTTTAAGAATGATCCCATGGCTTTGTTATGAGGCCTTATTGGCCCATTTTTCCACAACCATGTTTAGAATCCTTTTCACATGGAAGAAAGAGATGTTAGAGAAGAAGCACGCATCCCTTTTAATTTGAGATATCAATATTTAAAACTTACTATCTAATGGAGAGAAAATTTCAAGAATCCACTAGGGAGTCCCCAATGACCTTAATTTCCTTAGTATTTTCTTCTTTCTGTGTGTATTCCTTACAAGAGAGAATACACCTCCACTTGGTTATTGGTTGTTTGTCTGAGACCCCATGCATATTTATCTATTTATTTTCATTTAGGATAATTAATGATCCCCGCTACACCTACTGCCCCTATATCCCTCTTTGAAGCTCCATCAAAATCAATAAGAATGGCTGTTATGTTGAGATAAATTGATTGAACTTCTATGCAACCATACAAATTTTCCACTGACAATCCTTAGTGACCTTGGCAATGGAGAAAGTAGGGGGTGATTTTTTCTTCAAAATTGAGAGAACCAAACTTCCACATATTCATCCAAGGCATATATTTATGGTTTAAGTTTTAGATTGATGTATTCTAACAAAAGGAATTTGGCCTTGGCTAGTAATAGAGGCAGTTTTTCCAATTTATTATTAAAGACAACATTATTCTGGGATAACCAAACCTTCCAGCAAGTATATTTTGGGATTTGTTTCCAAATTATCTCCAAGGATTTCTTGTTCTTAAAATACCCCCAGTAATAATTTCTCCACAAGATGAACATTTCTCTCCAAGTTGAGGGTGTTCTCACTCAGTGGTTGAGTATTGTGTACATTGAATTCCAAACATATTTTGTAAACCAAAAATAAAAAAAATAAACAGTGTATTGTTTTTTTAGTACAATGGCAAAGTGTGCACCTGAAAGGACCTTGCATTCCTCTTTTATGCATTTTTTTTTGGTGAGAATCCCACCATGAAACATAATCTAATAAAATATGTTTACCTTTGTGAGCCCATCATTTTGTAAAATGTGCTTCCACATTGGAGATTGAGGGTGAAGAGGAAGAGATTGATTCTATTCTCTATATCCAACTTTCACACAGTATTCAACATTGCCCCATCCGTTGCAGTCCTTGGCTCATATGTTCCAAGGCATACAATTGCTTAACTCTTGAGTGAGACTAGAAATCAGAGGGAGAAGGTGTGGTGGAGGATTCCCTAGGTTCCATCCCATCCATCGGTCTAAGGTTGATGACCACTTTGAGATATTGAATAGAATTTTGATATTTTCACAACCCATCCATACTTTTAGAGGGTACGGTTTTTCTTTGCTGGAAAGAGCCTTTTTCCCGATTACACTATCCTCCCAAATTTATATTTCTTCATCATTTCCTAGAACCCAAGTAAGCCTTGATTGAATTAATGAAGCTACATATTTTATTAATTTCCATATGTGAGATCATTTTTGGTTCTCTATACTATCTATGCATCTTTTTCCACTTCCTTGGAAGTATTTTTTTCCAGTAGTCAAGTTTCCCTGATACAACCTCCAAATTAGCTTGGATCTCAATGCCATATTCATGATTAGTGTGTCTTTGATACACAACCTCTTTTGTCTCTTGGTGCTCTAACCACTTTCTAGTTTATTTAGTGATTTATTTTGGAATTTGACTTTATTTAGTGATTTATGAACACGCATTGAAATATTTGTAAAGTGGCGAGGACATAGTTGATCAAAATCAATATTCCCATTGGATTAAGCCACTACGACCCCCATTGGAAAAAAAAATATTTGGATTTTTTCTATTACACTTTTCCAAGCTTGAGAAGAGAGATTTTGTATTGAGATAAGCATTGCTAGGTGCTTAATTGCAGTCCATCTTTGAGAGAAGGAAAAATGAAATATTATGGATATTGCATGGATCTCTTGAAGGTTGACATTCCACCCTAAAACTTGACTTTTTTGGTGATTTATTAATCATCCTAAAACACCTGTGAAAATTTCCATCACATTTTTTAATATGGTTGTTATTATGATTGAATCTCCTCCTAATAGAAGTTTATCATTGGATAATTGGGAGTGGTTCAATCTCTTATCTCCCTGAACAATTTTAATACCTAGTGGATTTCCAAAATTTCTTTCTTACACTAATTTCCTAGTCAAAGAGTCTACCATGATAATGTATAAAATTGGAGACAGAGGGCATCCTTTACACAAGCCTCAACTTTCATAGAAGAAGGATGCAGGTTTCCCATTGATTAGATGATAAATACAAGGGGCACTAATACAAGGGGAAACCCACTTGATAAAAGAAACGAAGAACACAAATTTCTTCAGGAAATAAAACAAATATGAATGTCTAACCCAATAAAAGGCATTGGCCATATCTAGTTTAACTATCATCCCTTTCTGTTTATTCTGTTTATTGGAGTGTATGGATTCTTGTACCAATACTATGGTATCCAAAATCTGTCTATGTTGCATGAATCCTCCTTGATTTTCTAATATGTTCTTGGGAAGCAATATTTTTATTCTAGTCTCTATGATTTTAGTCAGGATTTTATATGACGAGTTATATAGGGGGGTGGACCTAAACCTGGAAAGAGAAGAGGGGTTCGCTTCTTTAGGAATTAAAACAAGGAATGGGGAGCTAGTATTACCTATGAATTTCCTATCCTTTTGCACATATTGGTACATTATTTTTAAAAATGTTTTAGTAAATCTCCAAAAATATCTATAAAAGGATATTGAGAATCCATCACGCCTGGGAGCCTTATCAAGTTATAAATCCCAAATAGCATTGAATCTCTCATCGTACTCTATTGGTTTCACTGTCTCTACATTATCTCCCTCTATTATACTCAAAGGGATATTCTCCAACATCATCACTAGAGCATCAATGTCTACCTTATCTTGTTCAAAAAATGGATTTCCAAAGTGATACTAGGTTGCCCTTTTGAATTCTTGGAAATTTGATATTTTGGTTCCATCCTCTAGGAAAAATTATTTCATATTATTTTGAATCGGACAAGATTTGGATTGGTTATGTAAATAAATTGTATTATTATATCCTACTTTTAACCATGTACCCCTTTATTTTAACCTCCAGGTATCCTCTTCATTCCTGATGGATTTTTGTTGTTTTTGTTGGATGAGTGTTTCCATTGCTTCAATATCTATAGTAACCTCTACATCCTCCATATTACTTTGAGCCTCTTTTAGTTTGGATTTCAACAATTATTTTCACTTGACGGGGAGGAGTAGGAGTTTTTAACCCATTACTTCAAATATCATTTTACTAATTTTAATTTATGTTCCCAATTAAAAGTAGGGATACTTGTAATTCATACTCTCTAGGACACAACTATTATATCCCATACATATTATTATTGCAAACATAGTAGATTAAATCTGAAGGGAAGGGGTATAAAATCTGGTTTATCTTGAAGGTAAAGGGCTATCGATTTGTGTTTGGAAACTACTGAAGTAATGATACTATACTTGATAATATAATCATGTAGGAGAAAGTCATTTTTCACTAGGAATATGTCTAACCTAGAGGCTATGTGCCCCAAAATTTCTCTTCAATTTTTCCATGTGTATTTCCCTTTTTCAGGTTTGATGTCTACCATGTCCCAATCACTTATCAGATCCTATATCTTCTCTTGAAATGTGTCCCTTATTTTTTATTTTTTTTAACAGAAACCGAGAAAAGATATATTAAAGGTGTGGAAGAATCCACTAGATTAAAAAAAAATTGGTCATTAAAGACCTTCGAGAGATGCCATCTAGAGTAGATCCTATAACCGTTGCAAGATTCATAATAGTAACAGTAGTGATTTTTGTTGCATCCTCCTTTTATAACAAAGCTTCTGTGAATACAGTTCACCGAATACCTCCAGTAGAAGATACCATTAATACATAGCGTAAGACAAAACATTAAAACAATAGAGCTTAGCTACCCTTTTCTAATTTGACCTGTTGAATTTCCATCATATTTTTCGGATGTGGCTCATTCAGGTTTGGAATTTGGTTCACTGATGCCGGATGTTCTTTCTTGGAGTTTTCCTGTTGATCTCGCAGGTTGCTTCGATGATGTTGTGCACATTCCAGCTTATCCAATTACCTCTGCATTTCCTCCATGTTTGTGTGGTGTTCATCTAACTGACTTCTCTGGGCGTAACTCTCATCTTGGAGCCTCTGTATCATATGCTTGTGTTGGGACAAAGTTTCTAGATCGAAGGCACTGGTGGAGCCGAGTGATCCAATTTGAATTCTCATTCTGCTACATATGATGCATTCTGTTCAATTGGGTCCTCGTCCCAATTCCATGAGTCTGGTAAGACCCCTTTTCCTCTCTCCATTACTGTGTTCTCTGAAAGCGAAACAAACTGGTTGCAGCCACAAACCTTCAATAGGAGGAGACTGAGGGTGAGAAAGGGTAGAATCAGAGGACACAGGCAGAGTGAGGTGTTGAAAGAGAAGGATTGGAAAGAAATGAACCAAGAATCTAGTAAGAGGGAGGGCTCATAGTGGGCCAACTAAGTATTCTAGGAGTGAGAAAGGAAACTAGGAAGAGAACTGGGTGAGAAAAACAGGGAATAATGAGGAGAGGGAGAGCTCTGGGGGGAGATAATTTGGACACCAAGTGGAAGGGGGTGTACAGATAAACTTATGCAGGATGTCAAACATATTTTAATGTGCAGGAGCAAGGACAGGGCCATTATCTCCCATATTTCAATTAATGGTATGATCATGCCAATCTACTTTCTTGCGATATCATCCCTGTGAACAATACCATCAATATCCACGCTCCTAGGCTTGGGTGTGTTTTTGACGTCAATTTGATGAATAATCTGGGTGGCAGGTCTATCACACACCTTGTCCGTCCGCTTCTGATTCTTGGTGAATTGAACTCCCACGAATGCTGAAGGATGGGGCATCTGATCTTTCCATTCCATGATGAAACTACTTAATCCGTTAGCCACCACTTTTCCTTGCACAATGGGACTTGTCCTGCCTTGCCACCTTCTCTTTATTATGCTGTCCTACTCCACATGGTTTAACATTATCTCCCATCTAGATCCGTTGTCAACACATCTCCACCACCTGGTTGTTCTTTCTCTGCAATCCCTGGGATCCCCAGCCACGTCCATTTTCGCTTGCTCGCTCCCCGTGGTTTTTCTTAGGCTAGCGAATCGAGGATCCCAAGCCTCTCCTCTATCCACATGTCCATCCCAGTTGTTTAAAGCAACAATGAGGCACCTCCTAGATCCTCCCATGACTTTTCCATATTGACAATCGGTCATATGATGCATTAAAATAGGGGGGCTGAAGTTTCCACTCCTTCCATGCCTAAGGTTCTAGACGTTTTCCCAATGGCTTCATTCGCCATTTTATATGCATATTCATTATGTTCTCTCATAATGTGGTAGAAATTTATCTTGATGTCCTGTGATTCAACCCTTGTTCTATCAATTATACGTTTTAGGCTTAGATCTCTTGGGTCGGTCCCGTGGACCATCAATCGTATTATATTTTTGGAGTCGCCAAGGGCGTTTAGATCTTGACTTTGCTGATTCTGAGCAAGTTGAATGCCTTTTAGTAATGCATATGCCTAAGCTTTGTTGTTAGTATCCATCCCGAGATTCCAATGATAGTTTAGAGTTCTCTTTCCGCTGGGCTCGAAGAGAGCCCCCCCCCGCATCTGCCTTCCCTTGAAATGGGTCCCTTATTATACTTTCCTCACACTTTTCTTTATTATGAAAAACCACGTTGAAGTCCCCTGCCAAGTTTCTATTTCTGAAATACTTTTAATCCTTCATATTTAAAAGAGACCTCCAAGAATATTATTTTTCCATATAAGATACATGCATATATAGATTAAAGTTATTGATTATATTACCATTTTGGAAAAGTGAGAGACTTGTCAAAATCCAACGTTGAGATTGGAAAGAAAATTCCAAGTTCCATTCTCAATTGCTCTAGAGGGTACACAACACTCCCAAGGCTCCTCTTGAACTAATTGTTACTATTTCACTTGTACACCATTGTAGTTTTTCTATCTTCAAATCTGAAATGTCCTCCATTTTAGCCTCCTAGAGAAAAATAAAGGCATGCTTTTCTACTCTTATGATATCTATTAATTCTACTTTTGCATTTATTCTACCTAATCCTCTACAGTTCCAAGAGACAAATATCATTATTTAGATTGGGTTTTTGTTCCACCACCTATTTTAAGTGCATCGCTTCCTAGAGTTCTAGAGGGTTTTCATCCTCCACCCATGTTTTTATCTATCGTCATATGAGTTCCCAACATCTTGTCTCTATAGTTTGTTGTCTCTTCTCTCTTTACCTTTGTTGATTTCCTTCTTGATTTATTGGGTAAATTTCCTCTAAATCCCCCTCCTCTTTTTCTTCTTCCTCAAAATCCATTTGATCTTTCCCCTTTGATTTAGGTTTTGGTGAAGTTATTTCCAACTCCATGGAATTGTCAATATCTTCTCCTTTTTTGAGACTCGATGTTCCTCTTCTTCAAGGGGAATATTTGGAATTTGGACTAAATATGGCTCCATTGCTGCAGTAGCTACTATCCCTGATACTAAATGTGTATTTATCAAGTTTTATACATTACTTGATCTCCCTGAGATTAAGCTTCAAATCGATTTTAGTTCAGTGGTTGGCTCCCATTTTTCTCACTACCTTGCTTTTTTGGTGGGATTGTACGCTAAGATGATAGGTTCCCTTTCGATGGGATCTGAACTGAAGGAGCCTTTGAACGAGATGGTGTTGAAATTCATGACCCCAATGCTTGATATCTAGTTTGAAAATTGGTGTTTAGCCCCATTTTATTATTAAAATTCTACCATTTCTCCTCTTTATCTAGTGTTGATTGAAATACTTGAGTGTTCTTCTCAAAGTGTTTTGTGAAATGTTCATACTCATTATAGGATTTTCACTTAAATGGGAGTTTTTCATAATCTAAGGGATGTTTTTGTTGCTAGCTATGCAAATATAGAAGGATGAAATCTAGTATGCCTCTCTCTAGGTTGACCTCTATGTATATGCATGTGTAGGCATACATGTTCTCTTTCAAATCATTTGCATTGATATATTGTGACAGGAAATATTGATGGTATGTCATGCTCCAGTTTGAAATTTAGATTCCATTTGTTCAAGTACATGTCCTAGGAGCCAAAAAAATATGGCCTATTTCAAAATATTAATTCCATGTTCTCCTTAGACTCAAACAAGAAGGCATAAAAGCCTCTTCCATAGAAAAATGACTTATTTTACCTTTTATCAACACCTTCCAGTTCTTGTGCAACCAAATCATCATGGCCCATGGATAGGTCCATATACTAGTAAATTGACCAATGAGATCCCTTTCAACTAGATTTGGGACCTTGTCTCTTGAAGCAACTAGAGGAAACTTTAATTCATATATTTTTTCCATTTACTTCACAAATATTGATGGCTATGATTTGGAGGACTTCCAAAAAGAGGATACCATTGATAAAAAATCCAATGCTTCAAGATATGGAGGGGGCTGAGACTCCCCTCTAGATGCTAGATCCATGGTCAATTTAAGTATGAAAGGAGAGGGTGTGCACTAGGGTTTCAGAGGATGCTTGCTTTCAATCTCAGTTCAAAATTAACCTTGCAACTAAAAAACAATCTGGAAAAAACAATATTAGTTGTTGGTAATATAATCATTAAAAGCTTGTATTCCCAGTTTAAAACTTTCTACCATTTTAGCATTTTATATATACAAAAATTGTTTGATTGTTTGGAATTATAAAGGCAAGGTTTCTTAGGATTGAATTCTATAAGGTTGTAAATTGTGGTATAAATGTTGGTGATTTAGTTGATGGAGATTAATTGATACTATGGAATAAAATTATGCTGATACAATTGTGAATGAATCATGAGATATATAAATTGGTCCATAACATATTTGTTGCAATAGATGAGGACACACCCATGGATAATAAATTCAATGATGTTTATGAGGTAACTCTTAGTGATAATGTGTGAAAACCCCTATATGAAGGTTCAAAGACAAGTATGGATGATAACTTTGATTATTTTCATGATGTACCTTATATTGATAATGCATGAAAACCCCTATATGAAGGCTCAAAGACAAGTATTCTCTCTTCCATTTTGTTTTTGGTAAACTTGAAGGTATTGAATGGTGTGTCAAACACCTATATCACATCCTAAGGTATGCTATATAATTATTCATGTATGAATAATTTTTTATTTTCATTTTTATTTTTAGTGATAATTTTATGAATGATACAATATTATCTAATAATAAATACAATAATTTAATTTTCAATATTGTAAATGGTTAGGTGATGTTTTCCTACCACCATCAAACACTTTACCTCACACATATTGAGAATTGTGTGTTGTTAAGAAATATATAGGAATGTAGCATCAAAACATTAATGCATGCCATAATGGTAATATTATATATTATGGACATCATGCAAAAAGGATGACATTCCCCATATGTGGTCAAAGTAAATATCAAAATGATCAAGTCACAAAAAAAAGGTGGCCCATAAGGTTCTTCGCCATATCCCAATAATTCCACACTTCCAATAATTGTTTAAGTGAAAAAACATAGTACAATTTATGGATTATTGTGTATGTAAAAGAAGTGAAGATGGTGTTATGCAAATGATTGTGGATGGTTCTACATTTAAGGACATCAAGGAAAGATGGTCCATTTTTAAGTAAGAACCTCATAATATTAGGTTTTCATTGGCAGTTGATGGTATCAATCCATTTGAAGATCTCATATTTGTTTACTTAGTGTGGATTTGTTTTATTATAAACAATAACCTTTCCTCGATGTTAATAAAAATGGAGCATACAATGTTGGCATTGATTGATCCATGTGTTTTTTTACAATAATGTTCTCAACATACCATTTCATGTATCTTGTTTATTAAATAATTTATTATGTATACAAGGTAATAAATATCCATATTTTCAAATAATTAGGTACCAAGTTAAAGACATGGATGTATATATTGATCCTCTTATTGATTGATTCTAACATTATGCACCAATGTCACTATGTATGGAATTTACAAACTAGGGAAAAACAATTTCAATTCCACATGATATTGACATGGACAATTCATGATGTCCCAAGGCTAGCACATTTTTATGGTATGTAAAATAATACACTTAAAAAAAATCTCTATCATTTCATGCATTTTTTTAACTTGAATAGTGTACTAGTATTGACATTATTCTATATCTTACATGTCTTCAAACAAAGGTTAAATTTGAATGTCCAATATGTGGTCCTAGAATGACATCTAGATGTTCAAGAATTTTAGGAAAGGAGGTTTTGTTATAGCAAGATTTGCCTCACCATTGTTATCTTGCATAGAGGGCCTTTTTCCATTTCTCTATGCAGACTTGTCATCCCTTTTTGATGAATCCAGAGCCAAAATATACATTTTTCCATATATACACTCCTTATCAGCTATGCAAGATGCGTATACGCTGGCTGCTCCACTACAACCTGCGTACATCGAGATTTGTGCCAGAAAATACAAAAACGAGGTCAGGTTTCCATGTCACAATAGAAGATCTTTGATCCTTGGCCTTCCACATAATGGAAACGTTCCGACTCGGCCCTTCAGTTTCATTCTGAAGGATATAAAAGCACAATTTTGAGCTATGGAAAAAGAGGAGAAAGCATTCAACTTTGAGAGAAAAGTTACTTTGGAGAAATTACTTCATATTGAGTCTGCATCCCTTTGTCCCTCAAGTCTGAACACAGTGTTCAGCCCCCAAGATCTTTCCCTATTGTTGAGAGAACCTCATTGACTCTCTCTTATGAGTTTGCCTTTGGTGGAGGATTGAAGTGGTGGAGGCCTAGTTGGAAGGAACTTGGTTTCTATGTTTCGAACCATGCCAACATGGAAGTCTGTATTGTTGTCACTTCTACTGATCAATTAATAATAGAAATACTCCTTTCCCGTCCTATTGGTATGCTGCAAATGTATGATTATTATCCATGGGCATGTTTGTAATGTTTATTGATGGATTATGCTATCTAATGTGCTAACCCCTTTATATCATCACTATATACTAGCTCTGCTCATTTGTTAAGAACTTATTGCAGGTATAAAGATTTGGGTCAAAGTGCTCAACGTGGAACATCATCAAACGTTGGATCGAGGTAGGCATCTTTCTTATCTTGCACATTAGTTCATATAGAATATGGTTGAATTGAGTTGATTTCTGCAGTCATACCTGTTTGTTGTGGTTTACCCTTGGCCATAGAGAGTTTTTCCCTCATAACATAAATGACGACTCCACTGGGGAGAGATCTTCCTTCTAAGGGTTGAAGTAATTTTTCTTCCTGCATTGCTCTTTTTCCTTTGTGTTTCTTTTCATATCACTTCTTGACAGATTCTGTTCACTTTGTGTAAGGGTTTTCAACCTTCTTGCCTTTGCCTAGCCTTATTTTAAATCATATATGCTCCTTTTGCCCAGACATTCCCGTATACCTGCTTATTGTCCTACTGTAGGATGAGTATATATGCCCTGTTCTCCTGAACAATCGTATATACCACTTCCCTTTGCTTGTTTACTTGGTTTAGTGATTGCTGGGTGAGTTTTGAGGATTGCTGAGCCTTCTTAGGCCTTTGTAGTGCCTGTTGAGTTTCTCTAGGTTGACAGGAAACCTGTTGGGAGTTGATTTTTTGGGTGTAGTCTTTCTCTTTGTTTTTCATCCTTGTTGTCCTTGAACCCTGGGTTGTTTGCTTGGTTGCTTGGTATTCTTCTTGAGTTATTTCATTTATACATAGTAGAGTTTATATATCAGGTTGCTTTACAGTCCATGCATTTTCTCTTTAATATATTGAATATACAAAAAAATAAATAGGCATTTTGCATTGGTCAACATTTTTGTCTTTGAGCCTTTATCATTAGCTTAGTTCATTTAGCGAAAGATTGCATTTTACTTCTGAATTGCAGAGTTGAAATTGAAAATTGCACTGCTTTTATTAACATATCATTCATTGAAAAGTTAAAGATAGACTTTGCATTATATTCATATTCATTTTCTTGCAGAGTCATAACATCATGAGTTTCGATTCCATACCCTTTTGAGTAATCACGACCAATAAAATTTACGCTTTAAACTAAAATTGATTAGTCATGATTTTATTTTTTAGGGTGCACAAACTAGTCTAGGATTTAGTGCCTTGGAATAGGATTTTGTGAGGAAAATTCTCCAAGGCAATAAAATCAACATATGTGTCTGAGACAGGGAGTTGAGAAGTCCATTGTATAATTGGTAATATCAGGAGGCTCCACTCACATCAGAGTTAATCATGAGGCCGTGCGGAGTTAGTTGAAGGGATAACCCTTGGATACTCACCTAGAGTTAGAAATATTTCTATGGATTTATTCGTATTTGGGGATCTTCCTAGTACCCATACCTCTCTGAGAGGCGATGCTTTCAAGTTTTTGAGATTTTCTACCCTACCCATATGGTGATCCAGAATTACGGCTGCTCTCCTATGCATCGGTTATACAATGGTTTATTATTTTCTTGACTTAGGTATCTCATAGGTTACTTGCAGGGTTTATTCTACTTGTACCCTGGGTCAGATAGGGGTCAGACAACAAACAACCTTTATGGAGGATTACCTCTCCGGGGGGATCTGACCGACTGGTTGTTAATCCCACAAGGGCCCCTATAGCTAATTCTATTACCTCCAAACTTTAGCAGGGAGTCTCAGGTCCCTCTTGGATGAGACATACCTTCTTTAGCGAGGGAGGCCACTCAACCACTTTAGCTTGTTTGCATGCATATTGGCCGTTTGACTTTTTGGTATGATATTTGACTACTAGTTGGCCTTAGGATATATTTTTATTTTTTAGAGTCATAAGTCATCGTGGAGTCGGAACAACTTCCTCGCCAGTCCCGTTGATTGTTATAGTTACCACCAATTTTTGAGTTCTTGCCTTCTAAAAGGCGCAGAGTTATCAGGCGTGGTACACACACATCCACCTTTCAGACTTGTGGTTCCACAAGGATGAGTATCGAGTCCAGTCTTCAGAACACTGGGAGTTCTTAGACTCCCATACCCACTATAATTAATGGCACCCATTCGACTCCTACAACCACTATAGTTGTAGGGCCAAAAACATTTTGGGGTTTTTGGCCACTCACCGAGTTACAATGTTTAGTCCATCCATATGGATTCTAGTCCTTTTTCTTATGGTATTCCTAGCTTCACGTTGTAGTTTTCGACTGCCATCCTAACTGCTGGCCCTAACACTAGCTTCAGACTTAGGGGCACTACACCTCCTTACACTCCTTTCCTGTTTAGTGGTTCTCATATTCCCCAAACGAATCCTAATGTAGGAAGTACCCCTTTTCATAACCCCGTATCTAATCCTTCTACGGCTAGATGGAACAACCCAGCTGGCGGACAAGTTCCACCCTACATCCCTACCCCCTCGGTGTAGATTCTAACCAATACTTTTGGTATGATAAATCCACTTCAATCCTCTGGATTCCCATCTGGAGGAGGTCAGTCTTACACTTTGGGCAACCCCCAACCCGGATCCAATCCCGTTGGGAGCAATTTTCACAACCCCCAGTTAGGATCTAATCCAACTGGGGGTAATTTTCATAATCCTTATCAGAACATTCCTGCTGGAATGATGCCCAACCCATCCTATACGAATCATCCCAGAGGAGGTCCTTATAATTCCAGACAGGGCTTTGGTACTTACCCAAACCCTGGATAGAATGCAGTTCCCAACACACAATCTTTCTGATCCAGGTGGATCATCTCAAAATTCTATAGAGTTAAAGTATTCAAAATTCAAAGTAAAGCTTACAAAGGGGAAGATCTTGTCAGCAACTTTTCGCTGACGTTCGTTTCGGGAAAAACGACCTCCATATGACAAAGATATCAACAGTGGAAGTTTCGTCAAAGATGGTTAGAAATGGTTAAGAAATGTAATTTGGGGCTATGGGAATTGAACCCAAGACCTTGTGAAAAGGCCACCATGACCCCATGGTTGGGTAAAAAGGGGTGGTCAAGGGCATAGCCCTCAACCTTTCCAACACCAAGGCCCCACTTGATATTTAA
>SNQJ01S0014281.1:0-12315 GCA_010110895.2 Picea sitchensis
ACAAATATCATTTTATACTAGAAATTTACTTATAGATATTAAAAAATATAATATAATAAATATATATTTGTTATTAATATTTTGATTAGAAATGTCCACTAGGTGTAGGACAGTCTGTGACAGAGTGTGTTGTTAATGCACTTTATGATGTTAAAGTCACCAGTAGGGACAAGTGCAAAAAATACAACCATGTAGTAATTTTGACGACTTAAATGCCCCTTGATGAAAAAATGTTGAGCTCTCTCCTATAACAATGTAAATAAAAAAATAATAGTATTAATATAGATGTATTGGAGAGAAAGAATCACACTATTAATATTTATAGCTTATAAACAAAAAATATTATGAATTTTTTTTTAATATTTAAAATTAAAGAAAAATGTGTAAAAACAATTTAATTAATTCCTTATCAATTTTTTGTAACTTAAAGAAACCAAATATAGTTTTAATGGATACTATTCATCATCATAATAATAAACATAGTTGTTGTGAGTAGATTGTATGTATAGAAAAAAAACCTCTTGGAATTAACCTAATTGGAAACCACAACAACACTAATAATAAACATAGTTGTTATGAGTAAATTATATATTATATATATATGTATATAAGAAAACCTCTTGGGATTAACCTAGTTGGAAACCACAATAACACTTGGTAACAAGTGACTTAACGAGATTTCAACCTATAAAAAATGGGATCAAGAACATGTATTCAACACACAGAATATTAAAATCTGAATATTAAATCTTAATATTAATATTGAAGAATCTGAAATTATATATATATATATATATATATTTTCAATGTTACACAAAGTAAATTAATATATAATAATAATATGGTACATGTTATTAGAAATATAATTCTTCTAAAAATTATTAGAAATAAACTTTCCTAAGACCATCCTTTTCTTAATAATTATTAATAATTATTGACATATATTTTTTTTTTATCAATTTTTAAAAAAATTAAAATTTTTTTATTTACAAACACATAGATTATTGTACACCATTATTAAAACCATTAATCCCATATGGAGAAAATGATATTCACTAACCTAATCGAGTAATTCTTTCCAAACAAAATATTTTAAGTTGTTTATTCTAACAATTCACTAAAGATTCCTACCTAGCACATCAAAATCTCCACCTTCCTTTGTGTTTGTGCTGGAAATGTCTTTTAATTTATATATTAAAAGTTGCAACCCATTAGATTCATAGACATATGCCCATCCCCGTTATCTATAAAAATCCATTTAACTATAAAAATGTTTTTTATTAACGCCTTCCGCTTTTTTTCAATGACTGATGGGTTCACACACATTCCTCCCATTGATAACCTTCTAAATTCATAGACTGTTCTCCCTTTGCATTGAAATACCTACTCAGTCCTTGTAGTTGCAAATTCGTACCTTGGATTGAAAAACCTGTTCATTCCTTGTATTTACAAATTTGTAAATTACTTTGACAGATGCTTCAGAATTATGAAGAACACGAAGAAAGAGCCAGTTTAAAATGTTAACATTGTGTTGAACATATTTAGAAAGAACCATGCACGCTAAAAACCAACAACTGCGACCAAGGATAAAGATTAAAGACAAAGTTTTCGAATTATCATTACCTAATACCAAGTTTCGATTGTGCAAACGTAGTACAGACTATAAAGAAAGAGATTGTCTCCACCGTCCAAATTGCCTGCAAATATCGAAATGATTTCGTCCAGAACTTATCTTTCTGTTTTGAATAGCTGGCTTCTGAATGTCATTTTTTAGGATAAAGTTGATAAGAATGGTATCATTCTCTTTTTCTTTTTTTAATATATATTGAGTGGTGATGCTCCATGCAGTTTTCACTGTGAATCTCTGGCAGAGCACGATGAGTGCGATACGAGAAAATATTATAGCATCGGAAAATGTCATCTCCGTCCAAACTGAACATTAGTTCATTCAACTAATCAAATGAATGCACGATGACTTATTCCCTCCATAAATTTCAAGGATTCCATTATTGACGAATGGATTCTTGATGTGAACGGCAATCCGACACTGAGGTTCTGAGTTTTTTCAGTTAAGAGCGAGGTCCCAGAAATACCATTGAAGAGGGACAAATCAGATTCTGAGACTTTTAAAGGGAAAACAAGGACGTCCCGATGGAACTGTCGTCGGTCAGGAATGTGGCGACAGAAGCTCAGTGTCATATTGGATTACTTGTTGCTGGACTATTTTTACGAAGTTTATACCGTTGTATAGTGTAATTATTAAGACAAGAAAGTGGGTTTGGTATGTGGGGACGGTAATAAATATACTTTTGAAATGGACGGTGTAAATTTGAAACTGATGGCATCTAAAATTGTATAAAGTTGGTGACTGTAACACACATGCATTTGAAATTGATGGCATCAACGCTTGTATATGTATAAAGTTGGGGACTGTATAAATATACAGTTTTGAAACTGATGAATCAACTTACTTATGCATTTGGAATCTCCATAATATTTCCCATGTATGTATCGTAAAAAGAGTCCTTCACGCAAAAGTTTAATGATGCATGTCTAGAATTGGACGGAATTGTGCACTAGGTTAGAATCAGGAATGGAGGGTGATTTCAACTTCTGCATTTCGAGTTTCCACAGTGCTTAACGATTGTCCATGTCGATAATGTTAGATTATAAAAGCATTTCGACAATGTTGATAATGTTAATGTTAGTGTATAAAAGCATTTCGAAAAGCTTTAGTTTAAACTTTCTATTAAATGATTTGATTTTTTTTTTTTGGGACATATTTATCTGAAATCCAGCTATCCAGATATAAATGGTTAAATTCATATATTTATGTGATTATTTTATATAATTTAGTATTCAAAATTTCTTTTAAAAAACATCTCCTCACTATTATTTCAACAAAAAAAAATTAATGTTTAAACAAGTAAATTTTAACTATTTATCATAATAATCTATAACATGTGAACAAGTGTTTAACAAATTGGATTTGGTGATAAAAAATTCGTTCAAAGGATGGATTTGGATACTATTATTCTACGTTGGTTACAACCAAATAGACCAAGTTAGAATATAGATAGAGATTACATTCTCCATGATTTGAATAATAAAACAACCAATGTCTATGCTTGGTGGACGTAGCCCAACGTTTGGGTGAACCCCCTAAAATCCCTATATTTCTTATCTGTATGATTATTAGTTATCATATATAAATTGTATTTTCCACATAGATAATTCTAAAAATTCACTCTACTTATGTTAGGTGTTGTAGGAAATGACATTCAACATTCACGTGGTTCATTAATCATTAATGAAAGTGTGATGTTATTATATTAACAACTAATTAACTAAGGACGAAGATGGTTGGAACTTGGAATATTTATTCATAGAGTTAGGTGTTGGTGGAAATGATATTCAACATTCTTGTGTTTAAGTAGGAGAGTAATAAATGAAAGTGTGATGTTATTCTTTTAACAACTAATTAACTAAGGATGGAGATGATTGGAACTTGGCATATTTATTCTTAGAGTCAAGTGTGTTGGTGGAAATGATATTCAACATTCATGTGCTTAAGTAGTAGATTAATAAGAATAATGTTATAGAGTTTTAAATGTTTCCATATGTTGGGGTGTTGTTTTAGATTTAAGGACTCAAACATTTGAGAATGGAGAGTATTTAAACATTTGAATATGCAGATCATTTAAAGTTTTGTAGTTGGGTATATGAAGGTAGGTGTGGGAGGAAATATTAGAGAAAACATATTATGTTTTTTCTAATACTTCCCTCCATCCCCATAGTTAAGTAGGAGAGTAATAATCATAATGCTATAGAGTTTTAAATGTTTTCATATGTTGGGGTGTTGTTCTAGATAAGGACTCACACATTTGAGCATGAAGAACATTTAAACCTTTAAGCACGTAGAGAATTTAAAACTTTGTAACCAGGTATATGAATGAAGATGTAGAAGTGAGATAAAATATTAGAAAAAACATATTACGTTTTCTCTAATATTTTCCCCACACCCACCCTTATATATAAAGGTAAGGATGTTTTCTCTAATATTTATTTCACTCCACTCTCACATATGAGTTAGCTATTATTTGATAATTACCTCCATCTTTATAAGATCAACCTTGAATTCTCCTCCACCATTCTCTATACTATAGACTATACCACATCCGTAACAAGCCTTAAAAAACAAATCACTATCCCCAATTCTAAAAGAAAGTAGAGGTAATTAAAGGTGTTGAGAATTAAGTGTACTTGACGATGGTCAAGTAAGTAATCATTAATGAATGTTGCAAAAACCAATGAGAATTAGGTTTCTTATTGTGTGATGTCATTTTTAATAGGAAAATTCTAAAAGAAAGTAGAGGTAATTAAAGGTGTTGAGAATTAAGTGTACTTGACGATGGTCAAGTAAGTAATCATTAATGAATGTTGCAAAAACCAATGAGAATTAGGTTTCTTATTGTGTGATGTCATTTTTAATAGGAAAATTCTAAAAGAAAGTAGAGGTAATTAAAGGTGTTGAGAATTAAGTGTACTTGACGATGGTCAAGTAAGTAATCATTAATGAATGTTGCAAAAACCAATGAGAATTAGGTTTCTTATTGTGTGATGTCATTTTTAATAGGAAAATGTTAAAAAGTAAAGTAGTAGTAGGTATTATAGGTAAAAATAAATAAATTATATTTTCTTAAAATTAATTAGTTTTTGTAATTATATTTGTATATTTATTTTTAATGATATTTTTAAGTAGTTTCTAACATAATGTATAAGTTTTTTTTAGTGACTTATTTATTTTTAAAGAATTTGAGGCTTCATGTTTGTATGGTAGGGTATATATTTTTTATGTGATGATTTTCATAATTGATAATTTTGATGTTATTTTTTAATTATATTGTTATTTTTCAAAATGTTATATTTTGTTGGTGTTTTATTGATGAGTTAAATATTTATTACAACACATTTAAAAGAAGATATTATAAAACAATGTGTTTTTTAGTTGTAAGAGAGTATTAGAAAACAATGTATTTTTTTAGTATTATGATGTCAAGTACTTATAGATGTTTACATGTTCACACAACAACTAATAAGAAAAATGATTAACAAAGAGCATTTGTAACATCCCATTCATGTGTGCATCGAGCAAACTTATTTTTTGAAGACACTTGCTTGCAAGTGATCCAAATTATTATACTATTAAGCATTTGATTTTGATTATGAGGCGTTATGGGTTGATGACATGTTGTTTTGTTGCATTGACATAGACAGGTGTTATTGACTTGGTTTTACTGAGTGTGTAGAATTTTGGACCTCGAGGATGCAGATGCATCGATGGAACCCCTTGGACTCTGGATCGAGTTAGGGAGTGGACTATTGGGGTTTGATTTTTGTATATATGATATTTTTGCATCTGATTAGATGATATGATTATGGATATATTTCTGACATGATTCATTGATGATGCAAGCTGACAATAGCTTGCCGACCAGACTCACATGTGGAGTAGAGGGGTCACGCACGACTACCAGAGAGGGTGAGGGAGAGGTGTGGACAACAGCCCTACCACAGCCTACTAGTACTCTCGTCGTGGCTCAAATTGTAGGTTAATGACTACCTAGTTCGAGAAGACCCACGATGTCGTGAGGGCAGACTGCGACAGTCGCTCACGATGATTCTATGGGGCGCACAATAAAGCATGGGCCTTATTCCTTAAAGGCCCTTAGTCTCCCATAAGATCACCTGGTAGATTATTGACTCCAGGGCTTTTTTACGTCTACCAAGTCGGTCAATAGGCAAGTGCCACCCTTGGAGCATGTGGTGCGTCCTGAAAGGCACATTGCGTTGTTATTTAATAATTGGATAAACCTAGATGGCTTTAGGTCGAATATCGTGTTAAGGAAGATTTTAAACTTTTCTCCTAATAAAATGTCGCCTAGCCTAGGAAAATAAAGTCTAGGTCTAAATTATAATGTGGTAAAATTTTATCTATTTTAAATATATATATATATATATATATATATATAAAATAAATAATAATGATAATATTAATTAATCTTGTGACAAGAAGGGGGTAAGCAATTAAATTGTTTTGTAAAAGTCTTTTGGGATAAAATTTAAAAGAGGACATAATTGTTTTACTATATTATGTTAATTAAAAATTTATTCATTAAAAAGAAAAAGGGAAAAAGGGTAAGTTCTGCACATACCTTTTTGAGTTTAAATAAAAAGGGCAAAGAGAGAAATCTAAAATAATTAGGAAACTAGGAAAAAGCGGGAAACATAAAAAGGAAGGGGAAACACAAGGAAAAAAACGATAGTCTAACTTAGTAAGGTATCGAGCATTTAATAACTTTCTAATTTAAACTCAGCTAGTAAATTTATAAGGGAGAAAGTCATTAAAACTTGTAAGGGAATATGACGACACCTAGGAGCGATTCTAGGAGTGCCTTTAGGTGAGTGAGGGAAATAGGGGTAATTAATTAATTAATGAAATTAATTTATGGAGGAATGAAGAGAATGGGTGACACTTGTACGGGAAAGGATTATTATGAATTAATTTATTAAACTTTAAATTAAATGGGATTTTGGGAAAGTAAGGGACTTCGAAGCTCTATATAAGGGAGGGAGGAAAATGATGATGGATCTCTTCTATTTGTGTAATGTTACACTGCATAAATATATACTTGACTGACTTAGCTTGTGAGAGTTGGGATACCCAGCTTGGTGAGGAGTGGTAGCTCGTCCTTGTGAGGCGAGTTGGGAGCTAACTGATTCTCTAGTTAGTGTGCGTGTCCCCTTTGCGGCTCGGGGGGCTAAAGGGGAAGAAGAGTACCCCCTAGCATTGGCTGGGAGGTACCGATGAAGTCTCATTGGTCAACAATCGGGAGTTGCATGAATTGCACGGAACATCAACTCAGAGTGGGCGATTGGGCAACGGTACACTTCCTTTATTTCTTCATGGTAGATTGTTAGTATGATTTATGCTTTTGGTTTTGCATGTTTAATTGGGTAAAGAAAATGATTGTCTTAGAGTTCTAGTTGATGACGGAAATTTTCCCCATAGCCTTTAGCTCAATGTTGATTTCTCATGGCCTTCGATACTTGCGTGTCTTGATTGTCCTGTGGTTGATTGATTGTGATGATTGCGGTTTATTTTTTCCTCCATCCCTAGCTCATCAATCCTCGCCTGAGTAGTCGGCCAGGAGCCTGATCTACGGTCGTCGCTTCGGCGTTAATAGACCTATGGATCTCAACGCCCTTCTTTTCTGTGCGTGGATGATGAGCGGAGGATGTTCATGTCAGACATCTACCTCTGTTGTTTGTCCTTGGCTGATTGTTTGTCTTGAGCTCTAATGATTTTATTTAACCCTGGAAAAATTTGATTGACGACAAAGTTTTCTTTAAACTCAGCCCTTTTTTTGATTGACGACAAAGTTTTCTTTAAACTCAGCCGTTTTTTTGTATCTCGTTTGTTATTTCATTTTATACCTCGTTTTTATATCTTCTGGGCATTCCTATGTTTTTATATTTCATTTTGTTTGGCTCGGGAATGCTACTTCTTAGCTGCACTTCGTTGACTTGGGGGTGAAATTTTCCCAACAAACCTTTTTATTTCCGGTCAGTTGTTTTGATTTCCCGACACTCGACCACTACCTGCTTTGGTTGACAACCAATGTATAACTGATTAAAATGAACTTTAATTCTGGTCTTAGATGGCATTTTTTTTAAGGATGTAACCTAGCGAATTAAATTATTTGAATGGTTAACCTCAGTAAATTATGGAATGTTCAAACTCAGCAATTTATAACTCAGCGGATTTATGGCCAACGATTTTCCCCAAGCCATTAATCTTTTGGGAGACGATTTTTTTCCCTGCAATTTTATTGCTGTAACCTTGTTGATGCACCTCCATTCCCACTTCCTTTCTCAGCAATTGGATTTATTTTTCTTCTCAGCATTTTTACCTTTTTACTTATGTGATTACCCTTTTTCTGAGTGCGTTGTACAGTTTCAATGGGTGACATTAATATTTTTGCTTATAACCTAACATGTTACAATAATGGGATGTTACACCATTAATATGGTGTGGGGTTAGTTGCAACACTGGTGCCAATTTTTTCTTATGGTATCGCCCGGGCAGTTTCTGTTTACTCTCTGATATATCATTGTCTTTTGGTTGTTGTTTTCTTTTTAATCTCACGGTGATGTTGAGAGAAATAAGTTCAGTTGCACAATCAAGAGAATGGGTCTATTATTTTATTATTTCATAGTTAAGATGCTCTGCTGGATTTGGGAGGCGAAAATGGGTTAAATGGGCGGCCAGGCTGTGGATTTGTGTTTTGGCGCAAAGCAGTCTACGACCCTTATATTCGACTTCCCTTACAGTAAAGGTTTTTATTTTCCTGTAACTGTCCGATTTTATATTTATGATCTAGTGATACGGCGGTGNAATGGGTGACATTAATATTTTTGCTTATAACCTAACATGTTACAATAATGGGATGTTACACCATTAATATGGTGTGGGGTTAGTTGCAACACTGGTGCCAATTTTTTCTTATGGTATCGCCCGGGCAGTTTCTGTTTACTCTCTGATATATCATTGTCTTTTGGTTGTTGTTTTCTTTTTAATCTCACGGTGATGTTGAGAGAAATAAGTTCAGTTGCACAATCAAGAGAATGGGTCTATTATTTTATTATTTCATAGTTAAGATGCTCTGCTGGATTTGGGAGGCGAAAATGGGTTAAATGGGCGGCCAGGCTGTGGATTTGTGTTTTGGCGCAAAGCAGTCTACGACCCTTATATTCGACTTCCCTTACAGTAAAGGTTTTTATTTTCCTGTAACTGTCCGATTTTATATTTATGATCTAGTGATACGGCGGTGGTAAATTTAGGGGTTTTACGACAGAGTTTTAGATAGATCCTTTGTTGACTGAAAACGGATTTCCTGTCGACGTTTTAAGCTAATATCCCAGCAAGGACTGAAAACGGACTACCTATCTGTGTTTTAAGCTTCATATCCAAGAAAGACTGAAACGGATTACCTATGACTGCGTTTGTTGATATCCGGGCAGAATGAAGGACTATATTATCCATGTCTGCCTTGTTAGTTGATTTCCCCGCAGAGAAGATAACGAGATAACTGCGTTGCGTTTTTTTTTTTGTTGATAAATTCCAGCCGGGTAAATTCCATAGGTATGCATTGTTTTCTTTTGTTGTTAGGGTGATAAGTTCCAGTGGATGTCCACGTGTGAGGGCGCATTGGTAAATCGATTCTCCCCAAGTCATTGGGCCGAGTTACACATGTGAGAGTTTCTTTGTCGCCTCTATTTGTTTTGCACAGTATGTCAGTTATGGTTTTATTGATGTATGGTAATGAAAATATATATGTGGGGACCCCGTAAAATCTTTTGTAATAGCTATTGACAGCATCATCGTGCCTTATAGACAACTTGAGACAATAGTACTCTTCCTTAGACCCCAGACAAACTCTGGATAGACAACGATACCTTTGATAGCCAGAATTACTTTTCACCGTGCATTACTAACCGACAGACAAGGGTGTTATGAACTGAAGTAGATAGAGACTTAGTTACTAGAGAGTGATTTCTAGACGACGATTTTGTAGCAACGCCATCATACTCTTGTATAGCAACGATTACCTTACGATTTTGTATGTATATTGTTGTTACCTTTATTATTGAACCAGAGTGGTAGCATTGTGATGCACATCTTTTTAAAATGGATTATTCTTTTATGTGAGTAATATGCTGTTTTGTTGCACTAAAACCTTTGGCATACAGTTCCATCTTTAAATGATAGCAAATTGATAAGGTAGCAGCCCGGTCAATTTTATTTAGCGAGTTAAGACAACAAATTCTTATATCTTCAGTGCTACAAGTTAGTGGTTTCAGTTCTAAGGGAGGAGATGTATAATTATCTAATTCGGGATTGGGATTATAGCTGCAACGATCTTTGTCTTCCTAAAAATCATTTGATCGACCAGTTGTTTTTGTTTGCGCAAGAAATTATTGTGGTGTATGAATGTCTTAGCCGTCTCTTCGACCTGTTGTTGGGGGTTGGGTGTGGTTTCTTATTAGTATTTGGCTCTCGGCACGGCACGTCGGACTATCTGGAGTCGTCGGTCAAGATAGGATGTGTGGTGCCAAGGTTATAGAAATGTCTATCTCCTAGGGACGGCATAATTCCTGATGAAGAGATCATGGCATGCCCTATTGGATAGCGGTGAACGAGAACTTGGCCAGAGTCAGTGCGTTCTGTGTGAGTGTTGTCGAGCGTTGTAAGTTGTTTTTGGTGCATGGATGGAACGCCTTCATGCGTTGGGTTCATGCGCCTGGATTTTCTAGTCTTGTTCGTCACCATTGTGTCGGGAGAGGGATGTTGTCCCTTATCTTGTAGGCGTGTCTTGTTTGTGTCGGGTGAGTAGTCGTTTCTCCTTGTTGTTCTACGCATGTTTCGCCCAGTTGCCCCTGTGCCAGTGAGTGGAGTCATAGTTTCTTATTTCCTAGACTACGTGCTTCCGTTCATCATCAGTGGTGTGGTTAAACTGTTGTCATCATCGCCTTCTTTCCTAAAAAAAAAAAAAAAAATTGCACTGTTGCTTCGCTTATAGTCGTAACGATAGAGACCTTACAACATTTGACGTGGCTTTAGATGAAAATATAGGTTGTTCAACATGCCTCCAAGTTGAGTGTTATAGGAGGTGGTCTTTAGGTCTCCCAAACTTACAAACTTTCATATTTCTAAGTTAGTGGATGTTTGAACGTAAATAAGTTATTTGAAAAGACCAATTTTTAAGTAGAAACATATAAAGAAATAAAATTATGTTGTTAATGTCACAAATACTAAAGTTCTTATATATTAATTATAATATATGAAGAGAATGAACATTTGATCTAAAATGACAAGAATCAACACTTATCTAATATTATTTTGTAGACAAGTTAAAACAACTTTTCTCAAGTTCAAAATTGTAGTTTCTAATGTAAAAATTTAGTTCCAAAAGTGTAAATATTTGGTTCTAAAATTGTATTTTTTGTATTTTATAGTGGCATTTTTAGAAGATATTGACACTTTCATAACTAGATTTTGCACTTTTAAAAGCCAATATTGTCATTTTTGGAATCTGATTTGCACTTTTGGGAATTGATATTGATACTTTAGTAATCTAGTTTTTCACTTTTGGCATTCAAATTTAGCACTTTTATCATCTCTTTTAACATTTTGCAAACCACAATTTTACATTTAATTTTCAATCATATTTAATTTATATCATTCATAAATTTTAAAGTTGCTTACATATTATCAAGGAATACTATTAAATTAATCATGAACTAAAAATAAAAAATAAATAAAAGTCTTTATTATTTATAAAAATATGATCTCCCATAGGAAATATTAAGAAAAATAATTGATTATATTATTCCACAAAATAGTTTCATGTTTATGTTTATTAAATATACTCACTTCATTAACACCATTCATGATCTAGCAAATATGTGTCATTCACATCATCCTATTTTATATTTTTAACACTTTAAGAACTTACAAACCCCGATTTCAAAACTTTTAATCTCTTATTTTATACTTTACAAACCCCGATTTCACACTTACTTTTCCAAAATATTCTATATATAAATACTAAATATATAATAATATGAAGCCCTTACTAACCTTAAAAAATTCATATCTAGAAAATTAAGAAATAAAATTGATTACATTCTCTAACAAAATAGTTTCATGTTTTTATAATATATTTCACATCAATAAAACCATTCAAATGTAGAAAAAATATGTGTAATTCACATCATCCCAATTATTGTTGAAAAAATATGTGTAATTCACATCATCCCAATTATAGTTGTTTGTGATTACATAGATCTTTTGAATTGTCTACAATTATTGTATTCACCCTTTAAGATCTCCCAAAGCATATTTAAATATTTGAAATACACATATGGATTCTCAAATCCAACATAATCTTTTTCTTGGTATGATGTCACAATCATCTTGTATGAAAACCATTTTAGATTTGTCTCAAGTAGAGATCTTCCATGTGTATAGAGGGATTAAATCCCTAGGGGTTCAATCATTTCTTCAATTTTTTTTGTTCAAAAGAGCTTTGCACCTTGAGGGATTTGAACCCTCTTATTCCATGATAGATTTCGAGTTGAGATGGATCTACACTAGTTCCCTACCTTTCTTAAGGCGAAATAAATCAAAATTGGTCTCAATAGGTGTTAACCATGATCTATCTATCTATCTATCTATCTATCTATCTATCT
>SNQJ01S0014281.1:22685-40721 GCA_010110895.2 Picea sitchensis
GGGCCCCGTTTGGGTAAGTTAGTACATCAACTTCCCGGGGTCGTAACTTTTGCATACGATCTCCGTTTTAGGCGTGTGATAGCTCGTTGGAAAGGTATCGTCGAGGAGATTCATTTTGGGGGCTCAATTATGCCTTCAGATATAATTGAGAACCTATATCTTGAAAAACAGATATAATTTGATAAAAATTTCATTCATGATGGGAGGAAAAATACTTACAGCCTAGAGAAGAATGATAGAAAACACATGTTGCTGCCAATAGAAGACAAGGAACCAAAGAAAAAGGCTAGTTCAAGTATACTTCTCATGAGTGGGAAGGAACTCTTGAATGAGTTCAATAAGGAACAATATATGCAATTTGATGTAGTGAGGAATCCAAGGGTTATACTTACAAATAATTCTATTGATGATTTACATAAAGAAATCCAGGTACTGTTAGAGAATTTCGCTGACATAGTAGTGGATGAGTTACCTCACTCATTACCACCCATTAGGAGTATCAACCATCACATTGACCTTATTCTAGGAGCTAGTTTTCCAAACAAAGAAGCATATAGGTTGACACCTCAAGAGAATGAAGAGGTTAAGAATCAAGTGCAGGAGTTGTTGGATAAAGGTTTAGTCAGGAAAATTCTAAGCCCATGCATAGTACCAATTGTGTTGAGTCCAAAGAAAGATGGAGGATGGAGAATGTGTACAGATTCTAGAGACATCAACAACATCACCATCAGTTATAGATTCTCTTTGAAAATAATGGATTATTTGATGGATTTCTTGAGTGGAGCAAGCTATTTTTCAAAAATAGATTTGAAGAGTGGATATCATCAGATACAAATGAGAGAGGGAGATGAATGGAAGATAGCATTCAAGGAAAATGAATGTTTGTTTGAATGGCTAGTCATGCCATTTGGGTTGAAAAATGCCCCAAGAATATTTATGAGGTTGATGAATGAAGTGATGAAAGAATTCATACGTAAATTGGTGATTGTATATCTGGATGATATACTAATCTTGAGTAAAACAAAGTAAGAAAAATTAAAACACTTGACATTAGTGATGAGGAGATTGCAACAAGAAAAGTTACTGATAAACTTAAAGAAAATCTATTTTATGAAGACAGAACTCATATACTTGGGTTTTGTGATCTCTTCAAATGGAATGGAAGATGGATCCATAGAAGGTGAAATAAATCAGGAATTGGCTGTCTCCTAGAAGCATATTTGAGCTGAGAAGCTTTCATGAGTTAGAAAGTTTTTATAGGAAATTTATCAAAAATTTTAGTGGTATATGTACACCCATACTAGATACTATGAAGAAGAAACACAAGTATTTTAATTGGAAAGAGGAGGCTGAGAAAAGCCTCAGAGTGTTGAAGGAAAAAATTACAGGACAACCAATTATAGTCTTACCAGATTTTGGGAAAACATTTCAAGTAAGGTGTGATGCACGTGGAGTAGCTATTGAAGTAGTCTTGAGAAAGATAATAAACCATTTTCTTATTTCAATGATAATATGAATGACACAAAGAAAAAGTATTCCAAATATGACAAGGTGTTATATGCATTGATTCAATCTTTGAAGAAGTGGAGGCACTATCTAATTCCGAAGAAGTTTGTCTTGTATAGTGATAATCAAGATTTACAATTTATTAGTAGGAAAGAAAATTTGAATGAGAGGCATGCTAAGTGGGTAGAATTCATGCAGAATTTTAATTTTGTCATTAAATTTTTTTATGGAAGTGCTAACAAAGTTGCAGATTCTTTGAGCAGGAGGAGTTTGATTATACAGGAATTCCAAGTGAAGACCTTGGGGTTTGAACACCTTAACTAAATGTACGAAGGCAATCCAGATTTTAAGGAGGCTTATGTAGCATGTGAGAACCATTTTTTGGGGGACAGAAGCCCATGGAGAGAATATTTAATCCAGAATGGATTATTTTTGAAGGGATGACAATTGTGCATACTAAGATGCTCTATGAGAGGCAACCTGCTGAAAGAAAAACACATTGTAGGTTTTACTAGACATTTTGGTCATGATAAAACCTATGCACAAATGAATTATTCAAACTACTGGCCAAGTATGAGGAAAAAAATAAAGTGATTTGTGAACAAATTCAGAATTTTCTAGTATGCAAAAGGGAGACATCAGAACACTGGTTTCTATCAACCATTTCCTATTCCAGAAAGGCCTTCGGATGAAATTACTATGGATTTTGTATTTGGATTAACTAGAAACTAGAAGGGACGTGATTCCATATTTATTGTGGTAGACAGATTTTCCAAGATGGCACATTTTATACCATGCCAGAAAACAAGTGATGCTACACACATAGAAAATTTGTTTTTCAGGGGAGTTGTGAGACTACATGGGTTTCCCAGAAGCATAGTCTCAGAAAAAGATGTAAAGTTTCTAGAACACTTTTGGAGAACTCTATGGAAGAGGATGGGGACAAACTTGTCCTTCAATTCAACATATCACCCTCAGAAAGATGGGAAAATCAAAGTGGTGAATGAAACTCTGGGAAATTTATTAAGGATTTTAGTCACTAAGCAGGGCCATCAGTGGGATCAGACTATGGCACAAGCATATTTGCGTTTAACAATTCGGTAAACAACAAAACTAGGAAAAGTCCATTCGAGATAGTGTATGGAATACAGCCAAGAGGGATTACAAAATTAAGATATTTGAAGCAACATGAGTTCATAACCACTATAGAATAATATTTTTATACAGAGATGAAAAGAATTCATGATCGAGTCAGAGAGGAGCTACAGAAGAATAGCCAAAAGTACAAGAACAAGGTGGAGCAGAAAAGGAGACAAGTTCAATTTGAAGTTGGAGATGAAGTTTTAGTAAATTTGAGGAAGGAAAGGGTTCCAAGGGGAATATATAACAATTTGAAGATGAAGAAGATAGGACCATGCAGGATCCTTAGGAAATTTCCAGGCAATACTTATGAGATTGAGTTTCCAGACAATGTTAGAATATCACTAATATTCAATGTTGTAGACTTGTATCCTTACAAGAGAGATGATGCAGGAGAACTAAATGACCAGGAGGAGATTCAGTGGGAAAAACAGATGCCCACAGTAGAAAAACCTCATATGGAGAAAATATTAGATCAAAGAGTTGGAAGGAAGACCGGGGGGAAATTGTATCTTAAATATTTGGTGAAGTGGAAGGATGATTGTTACACATTATTTTGGTCACCCTGATGATGAATCTGCAAGCATGTGTTCAGGCTCTCAAAAAAATCTTTTACATGAGGAAAATGACTGAGTTCTTCCCCTACAAGGCATGTTTTTAAAATGATGCCACAGGCTGATAGTGGTACACAGTGCAAAAATCCTTTCTTTCTTTAGCCTGCTCTATGCCTGGCTCGCGGGGTTTCCATAGGCTGCTATATAGGCAGGGTGCGGCAACGCTTGAGTCTAAGAAAAGGAAGAAGTTCATGAAGTTTCTAGAAGGAGAATCTTCTAGAATTTAAGGTGGCGTCCATATGGTTGTGATCCTACTGACTTCTCTGATTTGTTGGTATCATCCTTATCCTTTCAGCCACTTCACCTTCTCCTATATAATGATGGGTTTCTCATGGAAAAGGTTAAGCAAGATTGAGAAAAGAATTGATGAAAGAATAGGCTGAAGACTATGTGAAGGATCCTGTTACAATTGATGCTTGAGGCCTCCATTTGTCCATCAATCTTTTGTGGACTATCCTCATACAAATTCAAAGAAAGTGTGTGTGTGTTTTGGAACAAAGGACCACCAAAAGGGAACTTGCGACATCAAGGAAATTTGGTTGTATCTTCCACTTTTACTTAATATGATATGGTGACATGTTTCTTTCCCATAAAATCATTATCATTTTTTTACATGACTCCTTGATCACATGTTTAGGTTTTCATTGAATCTACAATTGTTTCTTTCACTTTGGTTGGTTTGTTTCATTGCATATTTGATATCACAAGAGCACTGGAGCGAAGGAGGGACAACAAAGATATAAGGAAGAAATATCTAAAGGTATGTCATCTATTCCTTCTTTGGTGGTAAATTCAATGATAGAAACTTAGGGAAAGCGTCATGTCCTATCTTGTTTTGTTCTATATCTAGGTGGATCTAGGGAGAATAGTTTATGTCCACATTCACCGATTTATCCAATAACAAAATTGCCAACCGTACTGGGGATATGACTTGATTGTGGTTTTTCGTTGGCCATTTTCTTTTAGCCTATTCTTTTTACTTGAATTCAGTCTCTGAGTCTGTGGGAGATCCATTCAGACTCTCTGGATTTGAAATTTCACTTAGATCCTTTACCCTCTTCTCAAAATTTCTTGGTTTACATACATTTCCACATTGTACCCTATACATAGCCTATGGAAACCTTAAATTTCTGCACCCTAGTTGTTTACTTTAGTGTGAAATTTCCGCACCCTATCTGTTACTGGCCTGCAAGAACTCTTGATTTCCACACTGTAATATGCTATTAGGCTGCGACGGTGCCTGTGAAATTTTTTGAGTTGGGTCTTAGCCTCTGTTGATGCCCAGTTTTTATTTAATCAGCCGGGAGGAACTTTTAATGCTAGCATTTGACTATTTTATGAAGTTTTAACTTGTTGTTGATTGGTTATCAGAGATTGAACACCTCTCTTAGTCATTTTTCCAATTTTTATTTTTTATTTTTATCGACAACGATATAATCTATGATTTCATATCTGAGTGCTTGTTTGATTAAAAATATTTTGATTGGATTTGAATTTTTGGATTGATTACATGTTCTGGATTGCTTGATGATTGGGAAGTTATTTTTCATTTGAATTTGGAGAAACACTTTCTTGTCATTTTTACTTTTATCTTTATTGAAAGTTTGATTTAGGTGCTTGTTGAGTGTATAGATTTTCCTGGATTACTTGTCCTTTATTTTTCATACCCCTGATCTAGTTTTAGAAAGGAGGAATTTAAGGTCACTTATTCTTTTAAGTAATCATACATTCAATTATTGCATTCAAAAGAAGAGAACATTGAGGAACTTCATTATTTATGGTTGTTTTCGATTGTGTTCATTTAAGAAAAGAAAGTATATTTTGCATCTTACATCATTCCATAAATACCTTCTCCCTACTATAGATAGAGTTCATTGAATGAAAGATTGCATCATTCATTAATATTTTCATATAATTAGGTTAAGGTCCTACACAACATTGGTTTCATTCCTGTCTCCCTCTTGAGTAACAACAACCTCTAAAAACATTGTGAAATCTAAAACTCATTTAGTAACTTTTATTTTCTAGGGATATTTTACACCAACATTAGATAGGCTAGAGATTTGGAATAGGTTGTGAGACACACTCTCCAAAGAAAAAAACACACAATTAAATCTTGTGATAGGGATTGTTCAAATCCATTGGAAACATTTTGTCCTGGGAAACCCTTCTCACACAAGGGTCAAACCTGAGGTCACATTGATATTGGCAGAGTTACTCACCCTTCTTTGTTGATCTCGATGTAGAGATTGCAAGTATTATGGGGGTCACTTGAAGGTATAACCACAATGATGAGTGGAAGCCTCTCAATTTGATTTCAATCTAGATACCTTGCCTTTGCACGTGGATCAGACTGTCGATTGTTTCCCCAGGCATCACTGTTGTTCTTGGTAGCCTTAGTTGCCTATATTCTTAGGGTCTTACATGAGGTGACCGTGGAGGGTAAAGTCTTCATGGTACCTGGAATTGACGTTGTCAAGACTCACTCCGGATTCTTGGAGGGTATACCCATGATTATGTGTGGGATATTGCACCAAGGTGTAAGCCCGTTAAGTAGGTCATCAACATAACTTTTCCACCCTCTTTTTCCTAACCCCTTGTTTTCTTGACTTCGTGACGTTGGATTTGATCACCAACTAGTGACTTAAAAATAAGAAGGTTTTGTTTTCTTGGTTTTATTCCTAGATTTTATAAGCGAGTGTTGTTTGTTTTCATAGTTGGCTATAGATTTCTTCCATAAAATATTTGATTCAACAAACATTGACCCTCCATGTCGTTCACGTAGGATGAAATGACTACCTCCAAAAGACCCAAAACTTTCCCAACCCTTGATCCCTAATCCACCGGAGGTCTCTCCTCAACAGAGTGAGGTCCAGGACAACATACCTTTATAAGAGGAAAGAACTGAATCTTTAGACAATTTCTGAATTGTTTCTGATTCTCTAGACGCTTTCCAAATACCTTCTGGATATGAGAGACATATTCTTCGACTGAATTCCTCTGGAGAACTTGTTGTTGAAACTTCTGGAATACCAACCAGACCTCTTACCAGCTCAGAAAATGAAGATCCTTTTTGGACCACTCACATATTTTGAACTTCAGCTACAGTGCATGACCTTTACAGCTCGGGGGCAGGCGTTGATATACGTGTCATCTCTAAACTGTCGAAACATATGCTACCTACATGATACCTCTATATCACTTTGCTAGTATGACTTGTTATGTTTTTGTTGGTTCAGACACATAGTTTGTTGGTCCTAGCTCAACCATTCCTCTTCAGATGGCCCATTCCACAATGGTCCCACACGCTACGACTATTCCCACTGGGAATACGGTGGTTACCCAAGCTCCCATTGGTATACCACTTTTGTCTAGACCTATCTTGTCTCTTCCTAATGGGTACAATGCTTTAAATGCTTCTATCCCTATTCCTACCCAAGTTCCATCTGGAGCTTCTGGATTTTTTACTTCACCTGGGTATAATGTCGCTTCTGATTCCATTCTGACACCATCCCATGTCCTCTTCGGAGGGTCTTATCCACCTTTTATGAGAGGATTTTTCCCAAGTGGATCTACTCCAATTGGAGGCTCTACTCTAAAATTCACTTCTGGTTATAATATTCTCGTTGGGGGCAATATAACTCTGGAGGAAAAAATCAATTTGGAGGTCACACCCAAATTGGGACACCATCCTCACTTGGAGGACAACCCTTGCTTGGAGGATATAACCCACCCTATGGACAAAATATTCCCAGATCACTAGCCCAGTATTGGAACCTACTCATCTAGGGAAATCCACAACCATCTGGGGGGAAACAACCTCAAGCTATCTCTTTCATACCCCCTAGCTCGGGCTAGTTATATCTCGGTTCTTCCAATCCCATTTGGGATTCGAACGTTCAATATAGTGTCCCTTTCCAAGGGAACATCCGTAATCAGTACAACCCTATGGGTTTCATGCCTCCTCACACATGTTCAAATCTGTTAGGACCTTTGCCTCACATGCAAACTACTTACGGTCCTACTGGTATACCAACGAGACTTCCTCCCCAAAGCCACGAGTACCTTCATGTGAATAGACAATTACCATTTTTAGCCACTTTGGATATACCTAAATTTTCTAGAATCTTGAATCACTCTATCCTACATTCTCCCCAGAGGCCTGTTATACCAGCCAAGCTACCGTCCAAAATTCCAAAATTTGACGGTAAACCAAGAGAAGATCCATACAACCATGCCATGAATTTTCACCTTTGGTGTTCATCCAACTCTTTGATGGGTGATTCCATTTGGTCATGACTCTTCCAACAAACTCTTATGAGTTCGGTTGCAAAGTGGTATATAGAATTACCACGAGGTTTCTTCACCAACTTTAATACCCTAGCCATGGATTTCCTTAGACATTACCAACTACCCATCCATTATGAAACATGAACTAATACTTTGAGTTCCTTCAAGCATAATTCTTCCACTCACATCTTTGATCACATCCATGAGTGGAGAAGAAGATGATGCTTGATCAAACTCAATCTTCTCGATAAGTTATTGGCAGAATGCTTCACAAAATCATTCGTGAATAAAATTTCTCATGACATTTACATGGGTGGAGTTGTCACAGAAGAATAGGTGATTAGTCAAGCTCAGTACCTCAATCTCGTGTATTCACAAATGGGTACTCTTTATGAATTTCTCCTTGATGCACATTGTCCTTCTACCACCACTACCTCAACTACACTGGCTTCTTCTCATGCGGCTTGTTAGTGCCGCCATTTTTATTTCCATTAGAGTCAGTTTAAATCACGTTATGACCCATGCACCCAAACATGTGAATTCACGTATGTAGCACCGTGATCATCAAAGTCAGCAAATGGTCGGTTGGCCCTTTGAAAATGGTAAAGCGTGTCAGAGTCAGAAATTATATATGTGGTACGGGCATGTCTTTTCCCAAAAGGTCGAATCCCATTAAGAAGACAGTTTCTACATACCCTGGTCGAGTCAAGTGGTTAATAAAGGTTATGTCGGCAAGTGCCATAGTTATTATTAGTTCATCATGAAGGCCGAGGGAAGGAAAAATCACAACATTCATATTATACATGCACAACAAACCGTATCTCCTTAATTCCACACATGGGGATTCACCATGAACAACCTGAAAAATCAACTTAAAACATATTGTCTCCATAAATTCATTGGCTTCCAACATGCTTTTCTCTCTTAGATGATTCATTATAAATCTCAGATGCTTGGCATTCCCTCCAGTCATAGAACCAAGCCTAAGCCCTTTTCACAGTTCTCCCTTGCTAATCCAGTTGGTTTAGAACCTCTCCCTAGTGCACTCGTTCAAAATGCTATGCGTAGAGTATACCTTGGTCGTGCCATGGAGGCTTCTTAGAGTATAGGAAAGGGCGCGCGGAGTGACATAACTGTGATATCCGAGCCTCAAAAATATTGGAATTCTTTTTCACCCGCAATGACCATTCCCAAAGACGTGGAAGAAACCATTCTTTCACTTACAGAAGAGACCAGATCAAGTCGCGTAACAACCAAAAAAAAGAAATTTATACAAGAGAGGGAGATGGAAAGATCCTCCTCCTCCAAATAGAAGCTACCTTAGAGGAGGGGTAAGCCAAGAAAGAATGAGTAGATCATGAAGGATAAAATTCCAGAAAGACCATGCATCATATTGGCAGCTGAAGAACTACTCGGACACGTCATCCGGTTAGAACCTGTCGGGAAATCAAGTCATGAACATAGGAATAGAGAAAGGAAAGAAGACTTCATGAGAGCAAGTGAGGGAACTCCATCTCAGGAGATGAGGCAAGAAAATATTGCTATTTCCGAGCTTTATCAAGAGAACGGGGAATTAAGGCAACAACTAGCGACAAGGACCACGGAAGCATCAGCTGCATAGAGTCATGGAGGGAATGTGGCATGGATGAAAAGGAATATTAGAGAGGCGCAAAATGTTATTTTCCAGCTATGAGAGGTGCAAAGGTTGGTAGAAGAAAGGCACACAAAGAATCCCAGAGAATGTCGAACAGTCGAACAAGAAATCTACATGGATCTTACTAGCTCACAAAAAGAGAAAGTTTAAGGGGTGGAATTTTCTTCATGGAATTTTTGAAGTGACATGCATCCTTTAAATCATCTTACCCTTTTTATAACGGTCGTGAGAATTGAACAACTATTTACTGCGCACAACTCTCCAACAAATAGGTGCATAACAGAAGACAAAACCAACATTGCAGACAACAATTTTTTAACAGACACCTCTTCAAACAGGATACCCGATCAAGCGATACAATGACACATTTTCCCCTACATCGGTTTCTGACTGATGATCATACCTCATGGCGAACCTAAAGGCAATCATTAGTAGACAGACATGAGTTTTTCCTACTGGATAGTACCATACAAAGAGTCTTCGGTGCATGTGGCACGCTTTTTCTAGTTTAGGGTTAGCAGTTAGAAAGAAGGTCAGCCCAAGCGGCGCCCTCGCTTATATATTTCATCTTTTCTATGTAAGCTAGGTTGGTTGGAAATTTTAAGAAAATGACTGCTATTGTATGTAATCTTAGTTTTTGACCAAAATTTAATGCAAAGGTCTTGTGATTTGATGAAAATATTCTAGTTGTGATAGTCGGATGTATTGTGTCTCCTTCTTTGCATCTGTGTTTCCTGTTACCTTTTATTTCATATCTCATATTTTCTATTTCGGAACGAATATTCAAACCTGTGGATTCATTGTTCAATTCCCCTTATTCACGCCACTTAGAAAAATGTTTTACTTTCAAGCTAACTCTGAATTCATCCACTGCGGCGCTCTTGAGTTACTTTCTATGTTTTTCTCCCACTACACTTTACGGTTTACACTGAAGGTTGTTGCTCGCCTAGTCTTCTCCTTTCAAATCCAGTCATTGCATCATTTGTTTCGTCTCTTCCTCATATCGACCCCATAGCCCAAGTTTTACTTTTCTGCGCCAATATAACCAAAAACCATTTTTACCACTGGTGTTAAATATAACCATTGTTTTCAAAGTCATATCATGTGCGAAGATAGTGCCATTTCTAAGAGAGCCCTCTCAAGATACGAAAGGCTAGTTTTGGGTCTCAAAGTTGGTTGAAAAGGTTACATTCATCATATTTTTATCAACGAAATAGATTTATGGAGTGTTAACATTTTGGCACTGTTGTCGGGGATGAAGTTGAAAAGATTTTCCCTGGGAGAACGACAAACATTGCAGTTTGACCCCTGAGGGTAACAGAGGGACAAACACCAATAACGACTAAAACCTTTACCCTGGCAACTCCAATCCAAACTAACTAGTATCCCCAAGTAGCACTGATCAAGAAGCCTGGCTCCAAAGACTTTTTACACCAGAGCGAATCTTGACCCAAACCCCTCTGAGCTTATGTACGACCCCGAGAAGATTTTGCGTAAGGCTAGAGGGAAGGCGTCAGACCCATTTTATTTCCTGGAAAAACAAATTTCCTTTCCCAAAGATGGTGCAAAAAACATTGACGACCTTGAGTTTGACTCACTTTTCGAGAAAACTCTGTTCATGTCTAAGTCAGAAACTAGTTTGGACAAAGATTGTTTTCGACCCGAATAATTCCCAAGCACTGGTGACAAATAGTATCCCCCAAAATATGAATCCCCCTAGGGCTATGGCTACCATATTTTCTCCCCTCATCCTGCTATCCCAGTTACACAACTTACCTCAAAATTATAACCAAAGAATCAGACTCTACGATGATGAGGGAAATGTTTCCGCTGAGAAACACCTCGACTTGTTTAATGACTTTGTCGACCTGGAGGAGGTAGACTACGTGGATGAAAAAATTAGGCTTCTTGCGTAAATCCTTTTGGGATATGTAATAAAGTAGTCCAAATCCCTCCTGCCTGTGAGGATTCGGGGCTTCACAACATTTGAAAGGTCCTTCTTAAATAAGTGGGGGAATAAGAAAAACCCTTTGTAGCTACTAACATAATACAATAACATGAACAAAGCACTAGAGGAAAAGGTGTAGGTATTCTTGGCTCATTTTTTTAGGGTATACAACTCCATCCATGTTGAAGTAAAGCCCCCTCCCAGTGCTACACAGTTGCGGTATGCAGATTCCTTCGACAATGACTTTCCTCTGTTGCTGAGAGAAAGAATATCGATGAGTATGGATGCTATAATGAGTAACGTTTTCAAGGTTAAGGTGAACATGATAGCGTCAGGAAAAATAAAACCAAAGTTCAATCGGAGCATCAAAAGACCCCAAGGAAATGCACAGTAGTCGACGTCGCGGTCCTCGGATGAGAAATTCAACATGATGATGAAGAACATGGAAAATTTGATGAAAATAATCTCCGTGGGAAACAATCATATTGTGCGAGAACAAAAAGACCCACAACCCAGAAATCAGAACCTCGAGAGCGTTCAGATTCCTCAAATCAGGCAGCGGGACCCAAGTGACTAGTAGACGAGACCCGCTTTCCAAAACAACTACGTAGACGAGGATTTCAACCAATCTTTTGATGACTAGATGCATTGTTCTGATGACAAAATCTCGCGCGTGTTCCTGACGAAGAGCGAACATGATCAATATATGAGCCAAAATGAAGACTTTGTGATGGAAATAGATGATGGTATGATAATCAAAACAGATGATGCATTGTTTTGGGAGATGGAAGAAGTACAACCTCCCGAGTAAAGATGTACCTGCCGAGCTGAAAAAAATAGACCCCTTAAAGAAGCCTACAGTGGACACACCTTCTGCAAGCCAACCGAGACTGGACAACGTAGACAAGGATGCAACCGAGAAGGAGAAGTCGAAGGAGGAATTCCCCACAAAATCCCTGGAGATAGGCCAGGAGACGAGCGAAAAAGAGGTTAAAAAAACCTGTTCCCCTTTCAATTTTGAAGACAAAATGGCCAAAATAAAAATCTCCATCCCATTCAATGAGTGATTAGAAAGGGTGAGTATCGGGAACAAATCATTAAAATGATGAAAATAGGAGGGGTCCCCGATACTTTGAACATTTGAGATGACCAGCCTGCCATCTTGTTTGGTTTGCGCATCGAAGAGACAAGTGATGATGAAGATGTCCCCCCTTTCTATGTTAGTATGAAGATCCATGATCTGCAGGTGCATAATGCCATTCTTGATTCTGGCGCATCCCACAATCTCATGCTGAAGGTGGTCATGGAAGAGATGGGTTTAGAAGTCACTAGACCATACATAGACCTTTTCTCCTTCGATTTGAGGAAAGTCAAATGTTTAGGTCTTATCAAAGACTTGGTTGTATCATTGGCTCAAATCCCCACCAAGAATATGGTCATGGACATAGTCGTCGTAGACATACCACCGAAGTTTGGCATGTTGCTTTCAAGATCATGGGTTGCGAAGTTGAAGGGCACATTGTAGATGGATATGACTTACACCAGATGGATTGAAGGTTGTACAGAGAAGTGCTATTGAAATACATGGTAAGAAACAAGACACAACTCCACAATCATCATATAGACACCGTCGACATCGAAGTAGGTTCATCTATATTCTACAATGATTTTAACTTTGGAGAAGAGGGATCGATGACCATCATGACAATTGACGAAAAAACCACACAGGAAACAATAGAGTGCGTCGACCCAGAAGACTGCGTGAAAAATAGGGTGTGCAACATGAGTTTTGATGGCGAAGTTAGCTGAGAAGTAGTTGGGGTTGGTATATGTGTGATGCCCCCTAAAGAAAGCACAAAGTTGCATTCATACAAGATCGTGTTTGAATTCACTAACAACATGGTCGAGTATGAAGCTCTAATCTTGGGATTACAAGTTTTGAAAGAACTAGGAATGCAAAGGATAACAGTGCACGAAGATTCTAAGATGATCATAAAAAATTGAAGGATGTGTATCAGAACAAGCACCCTAGACTGTAGGTGTACATAAATCTGGCTTTGGACCTTCTCGAAGGTTTTTTGGAATATGACTTGACTTCTATACCCAAAGAAAAAAATCAGATTGTTGACGCATTGGCCACCTCGACCTCGATTTTTAAGGTTCCCATTCTTCCAGATAAAAGATATGAAATCGAGGTCAATCAAAGGCCGACAATAGTCGACAACATCAAACACTGGCAGGTGTTTGACGATGAAAAATAGTTGGAAAGGTTACTACTCATGAGTGATGAGTTTTCTAACAAAAACATCGATATCGAATACTATGGCGATGAAGAGGAGGGCACAGATGCACACAATGACCACGACCCTTTCCAAAACCAGATCATGGGAAGGGATATAATACAACTGAAGAACAATATTATTCTGAAGGGGTTGGTGTCTTTAGAAAATATGTTTAATGAAAATGATGTGGGTAAGAACCCCAAGATCACCGCAAGCGCAAAAGACATGGAAGACTGCAACATCGGAACCGAGGCAGAGCCGAAGATGGTAAAATTATAAAAAACACTCAGTCCATAGCTTAAGTAGGATTGCATTAAACTCATGAAAGATTTCCCAGATGTTTTTGCGTGGAGCTACGATGATCTGAAAGTGTATGACACAAAGGTGATCCAACATATTATCCCTCTCAAGGAATATCATAAACCTTTCAAACATAAGCTGAGATGGATAAATCCCCTGTTACTACCGTTGATCAAGAAAGATGTAAAGAAGCTTTTTGAGTCCAAAATTATTGTTTCCTTAATATTCTTGAAGTGGGTAGCTAACTTAGTACATGCGAGAAAGAAAAGTGGGAAAATTAGACTATGCATAGACTTCCGAAATTTAAATGTCTCTCAAAGACCACTACCCCCTTCCAAAAATGGACTACATCTTGCAAAAGGTAGTGGGATATCAGAAGATGTTCATGCTGGACGGTTTCTCAGGATATAACCAAATCATGGTCCACCTGGACAATAGAGATAAGATGGCCTTCACCACTCCGTGGGGAATGTTCATGTACACAAAGATGTCATTTGACTTGATGAACACTGGTGCCACTTTTCAGAGGGAAATGGACATCCCGTTTGCTGATGAGAAGGACAAATTCATCATTATTTATATTGACATGATCACAGTGTATTATACCTCCGAAAAACACATATCGAGCACCTAAAGAGGGTTTTCCAGAAGTGTAGAAAGTTCGACATATAACTGAATCCAAAGAAATCTCATTTCACAGTGGAGGAAGGAAAGATTTTGGGGAACATCATTTCCAAAGAAGGTATTAAAATAGACCCCAACAGGTTTGAAGGGATTTTGAAGATCGACACCCCGGGCAGTAAAAAGGAGGTACAATCTTTCCTAGATAAGGTGAATTTTTTTAGGAGATTTACCCCAAACCTGGGAGAAATCATAAAACATATAACTTCTATGCTTAGGAAAGGAAACAAGATTAACTAAAACCCACAGGCCAAGACTTATTTTGAAGATATCAAAGTGGCTCTGACTTTATGAAGGATTTCCTTCTTTTTTCATTTGCCTCAGAACACACTATTGTCGGAGTACTGTTACAGAAGGACGAAAAGGATTTCTTGAAATAAATAGCCTACTTCATCCAAACACTATGTGACACTCCTCTAAAGTATGAAATTGTGGAAAAGAAGGTGTATGCTTTAGTAAATCCTTTGAAGGAATTTAGGACATACATATTGCACTCCCATGTCATCGCCTGTGTGCCTAGAAGTTCAGTAAAGGACATCCTAACTCAACCTGACGCAGAAGGAAGGAGAGGAAAGTGGATATAATCCATGTGGAAATACGATCTTGAGATCAACCCAACAAATCTAGTCAAGGGTCAGGGTCTCACGAAATTGATGGCGCAGTGGGACTACGACGTTGTAGGAATGAACTTCATTGTCGATCTGTCAGAGTGCCCTCAAGAAGAAAAAGATACGGTGATGCCTCAGTGTTTCATTGATTCATCATGGTATGCAAACATCATATATGTATTGGAGAATATCCAAGCCCCTCTAGGCATGAGAAAGACTAAGGAAAGATTCCTGAAGCTTAAAGTGGTTAAGTTCTGTGTTTTGGACAATTCACTGTATTAGAAATATCTCGGAGGAATACTATTAAGATGTTTTCTAGAAAACGAGGCGAAATGGGCCATACAGTTATTTCATAGAGGTAATAGCAGAGGGAACCACTATTGTAAGACCACCACACACAAGATATTGATGGTGGGTTATTATTGGCTGATGATTTTCGCTAACATATATAAAGGGGTCTCCAACTGCCACGAGTTCCATATTTTCGACAAGAGAAAAAAGATACAGCCTTTGCCTTTAAATCCAATCTCAGTCGAAGCATGTTTCATGCAGTGGGGCCTAGATTTCATAGGAGAGATAAACCCACCATGCTCCGCACAACATAAATGGATTTTCATGGCCAGCGATTATTTTACAAAGCGAATTGAGGCAGTCCCCACAAAGAAAGCCACTGACGCGGTCATCATACGGTTCCTGGAGACAAACATCTTGTCAAGGTTCAGGTGTCTTGTTAATATCATAACAGATAATGTGGCCACATTAAAATTGAAAAGGATGGAGAAGTTCTATCAGGATTATAACATAACCTTGGGGAATTCCATGACATATTATCCATAGTGAAATGGGTTAGCCGAATCCTCAAGTAAGAGCTTGACCAGAATCATCAAAAGGATCTTCCATGAAAACAAGAGAGCCTGGCATAAGAAGCTTATCTACGTGTTGTGGGAAGATCAGATTACCACCAAAAAGTCCATATCAATGTCACATTTTCAGATTGTTTACGGCATAGATGTGATCTTCCCTACTGTGTTGGGACTGCCCATCAGGAAATTGTTGCAAGAGAAGGAGGCTGAGACAAATGATGTGTAGAGGAGGATAAATCAGTTGGTTCACGCGCAGAAGGTGAGGGAGCAGGTGTATAATCGATCTCAACTCCATTAGGAGAGGATAAAGAAAGATTTTGACAAACATTCCAAGAAGGAATATCTTCAGGTGGGATATCTAGTGCTAAGATGGGACACAAGAAATTAAGATAAAGGAAAGCACGAAAAGTTCGATCACCTTCGGACGGGGTCATACAAAATCGGTGCATACTGTGGAGACAATGCTTATTTCCTGAAAGTATTGCATGGAGAGTGTCTTGGTTGGGGGCCTATAAATGACAGGTTCCTCAAACATTACCTGATGAATTAAAGTCTGTTTAAGTTGTTTTTCATTGTAAATAATCATTTTATTTTTCTGTCGAGTCAGTAGGTCAACAGAGAATTGAAGCCTGAAGTGAAGGCCCTAAGATTTTGTTGAAGTCCTAGAACTTGTGTCAATGAGTCTAGTTTGTTTTTTGTCTGTCATTTATATTTCTTAGTGTCTAGATGTTGAATAAAGTCCAATGGTTAGGAACCTGGTCTACTATTCTTTGCTACCTCACAGGGAGGATAGCATCCCCGTTGGAGCCAGCTATTAGCGTCGCCATTTTTCTTTCCATTAGAGTTGATTTAAATCACGTTATGACCCATGCACCCAAACATGTGCAGTCAGGTACATAGCACCGTGATGGTTGAGGTTAGCAAATGGTCAGTTGACCCTTGAAAAAAGGAAAGGGTGTCAGAGTCAGAAATTGTATATGTGGTATGGGCATGTCTTATCCTAAAAGGTCAAATCCCGTTTAGAAGCTACTTTCTACATACCCCGGTTGAGTCAAGTGGTTAATAAAGGTTATGTCATCAAGTTCCACAGTTATTATCAGTTCATCATGAAGGTTGAAGGAATGAAAAATCGCAACATTCGTATTATACATGCACAACAAACAATATCACCTACATTCCACACATGGGGATTCTCCATGAACAACCTGAAAATCAAATTAAAACATCTCATCACCATAAATTCATTGGCTTCCAGCATGTTTTCCTCTCTTGGCCAATTCTTTATAAATCACAAATTCTTGGCATGCCCTCCAGTCATAGAACCAAGCCTAAGCCTTTTTTGTAGTCCCCCCTTACCAATCAAGTTGGTTCAAAACTGCTCCCTAGTGCATTTGTTCAAAATGATGTACGCAGAGTATACCTTGGTCACGCCATGGTGGCTTCTCAGATAATAGGAAAGGGAACACGGAGTGGTAGAACTGTGAGGTCTGAGCCTTAAAAATATTGGAATTCTTTCACACCCACGGAAACCATTCCCAAATACATGGAAGAAATAGTTCTTTCAGCTATAGAAGATACCAGATCAAGTCGCAGAATATCCGACACATAGAAATTCATACAAGAGAGGGATATGGAAAGATCCTCCTCCTCCAAATAGAAGCTTACTCAGAGGAGGGCCAGGTTGAGAAAGAATGAGGAGATCATGAAGGCTAAAATTCCAGAAGGACCGCGCGTCATATTGGCAGTTGAAGAACTACTTGTACGCATCATCCAGTTAGAACCTGCCGAGAAATCGAGCCGCAAACATGGGAACAAATAAAGGAAGGAAGATGCAATGAAAGAAAGTGAGGGAATTCCATCTCAACAATTGAAGCAAGCAAAGATGGCTATTGCTGAGCTTTATCAGGAGAACAGGGAATTAAGGGGACAACTAGCGACAAGGACCGCGGAAGAATTAGCTGCATAGAGTCATGGAGGTGTTGTAGGAAAATCTGCCTGCGGACAAGTAGATCGACCTCTAAGGCTTGACCTTAACCCTAGACAGAAAAGTGCTTATCATGGACACTGAATTTATTTCGAATCTATCTAAGCCTAACGCATGAGAAGGAAGAGTAACATAAGTACCTTTTAACCGACGTTTGTCCCTGCAC
>SNQJ01S0014281.1:48863-78870 GCA_010110895.2 Picea sitchensis
AGTGTCGTTATCATGAAAGTATGTCTGAACATCCTTTGTGACACTAGTGACCAACTTGCGACACTTGCGAAAGTTGATGTGACACTTACGACAATTGAGAGGGATAATGCGACACTCATCCAGCTGAGCAATTTTGACGTGTAACACCGCACGTCAGATTGGCAGTTGAAGAACTACTTGTACGCATCATCCAGTTAGAACCTGCCGAGAAATCAAGCCGCAAACATGGGAACAAATAAAGGAAGGAAGATGCAATGAAAGAAAGTGAGGGAATTCCATCTCAACAATTGAAGCAAGCAAAGATGGCTATTGCTGAGCTTTATCAGGAGAACAGGGAATTAAGGCGACAACTAGCGACAAGGACCGCGGAAGAATTAGCTGCATAGAGTCATGGAGGGAACATGGCATGGATGAAAAGACAGCTTAGAGAGGCACAACACATTCATGTCTAGCTACGAGAGGCACAAAGGTTGGAAGGAGAAAGGAACATGGAGCATCTTAGAGAATGTGGAGCAGCCGAACAAGAAATTTACGTGGATCTTGCAAGCGCACAAAAAGAGAAATTTTAATGGGTGGCATTTTCTTCATGACATTTTTGGAGTGATACACATCCTTTAAGGAATATTACCCTTTTGATAACGGTCACGAGAGTCAAATAGCCGCATAAAATAAGACAAAACCAACATTGCAGAAAACAAGTTTTTAACAGACACCTGTTCAAATAGGATACCCGATCAAGAGATACAATGACACATTTTTCCCTACATCGGTTTTTGACCGATGATCAGAACCCATGGCGAACCTAAAGGCAGTTGTTAGTAGACAGGCATGATTGTTTCCTAATTTTGGATAGTACCATACAAAGAGTCTTTGGCGCATGTGGTGCATTTTTTCTAGTTTAGGGTTAGTAGTTAGAAAGTAGGGCAGCCCAAGGAGCGCCCTCTCTTATATATTTCATCTTTTTGATGTAATCCAAGTTGGTTGGCAATTTTTAGAAAACGATTGCTATTGGATGTACTCTGAGTTTTTGACTGAAATTTAATGCAAAGGTCCTGTGATTTCATGAAAAGATTATAGTTTTGATAGTCGGATGTATTCTGTCTCTTTATTTACGTCTTTGTTTCATGTTACCTTTTATTTCATATCTCATACTATCTCTTTCAGAACGAATTTTTGAACCTGTGGATTTTCTATACAACGCCCCTTGTTTGTGCCACTTAGACAAAACATTTTCCTCTCAAGCTAACTCTGAATTCGTCCACAACATCGGTCTTGAGTTACTTTCGGTGTTTTTCTCCCGCCACACTTTACGGTTTACACTGAAGTTTGTTGCTCGCCTAGCCTTCTCCTCTCGAATCTAGTCACTAAGTCATTTGTTTCGTCTCTTCCTCATATCGGCCCCATAGCCCAAGTTTTACGTTTATGCGCCAATATAACCAGAAACTATTTTTACCATCGGTGTTAAATCTAGCCATTGTTTTCAAAGTCATATCATGCAAGGAGACCGTGCCATTTCTGAGAGAGACCTCTCCAGATCCGAAAGGCTAGTTTTGGGTCTCAAAGTTGGTTGAAAAGGTTACCTTCATCGTCGGTTTATCAACCAAATAGATTTACGGAGTGCTAACATGGATGATGGTGTGGTTGGAACTTTCCATGCTCAACATAAATCTACGCAATCCTCTACCGCCAATCCCAAATCCACTACTTCTAATGTTTAGAATGCTCTGACTCATACTCCTTACACTGGAAAAACTCTTAGATTAACTCTATTCAATATACCCCTGCCGGAAAAAATAAATCTAAAAAAGGGAAGTGTAAGAATAAGGAGGATAAAAATAACTCGTAATCTAAGAAAGCCAAAATGAAACCCGTTGATGATAGGGATAAGTGCAAACCCCGATACCCTTTCCTTATCTGTGGTGATTATCACTACATGAAATATTATCCAAGATTGGTCGAGGTTACTAAGTTCCTTCAAGGGATCGTGAAACATCCCACACCTGTTGTTTTGTCCCAACCTTTCCCTTCTCAACAACAGGCCCAATTGGTCATTCATGATCAACCCTCTCCTTCCACTACTTCCTATGTCCTTATGTGAACTCGCGATTCAAGAAAGAATGACGTTACACTTACCACTTGGGCCAAAGATTACTCTTCCTCAAAGGAGAAAGTTGATGATATACCACTTCCGTTGGTTCAACAGACTCCCTCAACTTCACCTCCCAACGATCCTCTTCATATCGAACGACTGAGTCTTGATATAGTTCTCCTCCCTCCCTCAAAGGCCATTGTTAGAAAGTTTTCCTTCAATCCTCATGCACGTGTTGCTCAGAATTATAGTATTGTAGAATATATGGCACAAGCACCCTTCACGATGTTATCTCTCGAAGTCATTCAAATTTTTCCCACTCAACGAAAGGCATTGCTAAAGGATATTGGTGGAATTGATCCTACATATACGAATTTGATCATTTTTGACCTGGAATATCACATTCCAAGGCTACCCCTTCAACTAGAGTTTCACATACAAGTTGTCGTCGAGAACAGGAATATTTGTAGGACCATTATTGACAAGGGTGCCTCGATGTGCGTAATGTCTATTGCAAGTTGGAAAGCCATTGAATATCCTCCCTTAACTGAATAACAGAACACACTTAAGGCCTTCAATGGCTCTGGATTTAAGCCCTATGGTGTACTTCCCTTGTTGTCTATTACGTTGGAAGAAAAATCGGTCATTGTTGAAGTTGAGGTCTTTGATGCACCTCTCGATTATAGCCTCTTACTTGGTCATAGTTGGATTGATTCTATGCATGCAGTTGTGTCTACCCTTTTTCATGTTGTATGTTTTCTATACCAGGGAAAAGTCATTAATGTAGATCAGCTGGCCTTTTTGAACTCTGATTCCCATACCAAAAATGTACCCTTTATTGCAAAGACACCTCCTGGGTATGAGAATGTCGGTGTGGGTCTACCAAAAGATTCAACTTTGATGGGTACATTCTCTATCCCACTTCCCAATGTTCCACCTCCTTTGGTCCCCTCAATCAACATGATTTACACCTCCATTCGTGAAACCCCCACATCTTCTGACCCATGGATAATACCTGAACCTGGTGATTATATTCGCTATGGTGACCAAATTCCTTTAAGTCTGGTTAAATCTGTTTATTAATCCATTCAATCGACAACCCCTTATACTCCCTCTCTCTTGGTGATTCATCTCCTAATCAGTTCCACATTATTTTTCGTATGGATGAGATGATCATGTCGGTTATGTCCATAGAAGACACCCCATGGGATGATGCCCATCATCATTCCATTCTCTTCCTGGAACACCACACCTTAAAGAGTTACCAATAGATCTCAACTCCGTCAACTGTTGTTATCATTTCTTTTGTTCCTGAGTCCACACACAATGTGTTATATGAAGGGATCTTGAGTAATATTTCACCCACCATCCCCCTTGACATATCCATTAATCCTAAAGTTGTTGAAAATGTTCACATTGGAGCTTCGTGTTCCACCAATGAGGTTGTCACTTATAAGTCTCTCTTTCAAGAATTTTCTGGCATCTTTGCATGGAGCTATGAACAGATGTCAGGTATTGACCTTGATATTGTTGTACATGAAATAAAGTTGTACGTGGGCGCTAAACCCGTTAGGTAGAGACTTCGCCCGACCAACCCTTGTAAAGCAGCGTCTATCAAGATTGAGGTTGAGAAACTTCTTAAAGATGGCTTTATTTATCCCGTCTCTTTAACTGATTGGGTATCCAATCTAGTTCTAGTTAACAAGAAACAAGGTATGATCTGTGTCTATGTTGATTAAAGGGATATCAAAAAAGATTTTCCTAAGGACAACTTTACCACCCCCTTCGTTGACCATATCGTTCACGATTGTGCTGGAAATGAAATCTTCTCTTTAATGGATAGTTTCTACAGATATAATCAAATCAACATCTTTCCCGCGGATCAACACAAAACCACATTCATTTGTCCTTGGGGCACCTTTGCCTACTAGAAATGACCCTTCAGTTTAAAGAATGTTGGTGTGACTTCTCAACGTGCCATGTCTTACGCCTTTCATGAAATCAATCACATTGTACAGCCATATCTAGATGACCTGCCAACACATTCCATGCATCGTAGTGACCATTTGACACACCTCTGAACCATTTTCCTTTGTTGTTGGTTCTATCATATACGCTTAAACCCACACAAATGTATTTTTTGTGTGGATTCTGGCCGACTTCTAGGCTTTATTTTATCACGTCAGGGGATCAGGGTAGATCCTTTGAAGGTCAACGCAATCCTCAACCTCCCTCCTCCTTCCTCACTCTACCAACTTTAAAGTTTATAAGGGAAGGAAAACTTTTTACGTCATTTCATCCCAAACTACCCTGAATTAACGCTTGGAATTACTCGATTGCTAAAGAAAGGTTCTACGTTTGTATGGGACAACACTTTCAACAAAGCCTTTGAAGCTTTGAAACTGACTTTAACCTGTACCCCACTACTTTTCCCACCTGATTATAGTCGAGATTATTTCCTTTATCTTACTGCTTTGGACTCTACCATTTCCATGGTTCTCGTCCAAGAAGATGATTCACATGATGAACATGTCATTTATTATTTGAGTCGGAGTCTCATGACTGCCAAAGACAAATACTTACATGTTGAAAAACTGACCTTGGCAGTTGTTGAAGCTGTCCAATGTTTCCATCACTATATCCTATTATGCAAGATCATTGTAATGTTCGATTGCAACCCTATGCGGAAAATTCTTACATGCCAATTGCTAGGGTGAAAATACTCCAAATGGATAGTGATTCTCCAGGAGTTTGACTTAGACTTTGAATGCACTAATTATAATAAATCCTTGGTGTTTTTCGAACTAATATGTGACCTTCCCTGAACTGAGACAAAAAATGTAGAAGAAGATTCTTTACCTGAGGAATCCCTTTTTTTGATCAGTTCCAATGACTTTTGGTATGGATATATCATTATTTATCTCCAAACTAAAACTTTCTAACCCAATATTTCTAGCGATGATCATCATCGTATACGTTACCAGGCCCATCAGTATATTATCCTCGGTGACACTCTTTATTGCCGTGGGGTTGACTCCATTTTTTGATGATGTATCACTTATGATGAGGCTGAGAAAGCATTGAATGATTGCCATTCTGGAGCATGTGGTGGTCACATGTCTGGGTATGCTACTACCCAAAAGATCTTACAAGCAGGTTATTTTTGGCCTTCTTTATTCAAACAATGTATTATTGTCATATAAAAATTCCATGCTTGTCAAACAAACAACAACAAGATACGATCTCATCCTGCTCCTTTACACCCTGTAGTTTCTGTTGGACCTTTTGCAAAATGGGGCATTGATTTGATGACACGTCACCCTCACTCAGCTGGGGGGCATGGATACATCATCGTGGTCATGGATTATTTCAAGAAATGGGTCGAGGCGATGCCTACATTCGATAATATCGAAAAAAATGTAGCCCTATTCATATTCAATCATATCATTACACAATTCAGAATCCTACAAGCTATCGTCACCGATCATGGTATCCATTTTTGAAATTTCAGAATGTCCGAGCTTATCAAAAAGTTGGGTCTTCAACGTGAAAACTCAACCCCCTACTATCCATAGGCCAATGGCCAAGTTGAAGTGATAAACAAGTTTATTATCACTATGCTTCGATGGATAATAGGAATTCACAAGACAAGTTGGCACACAATGTTGTTTTCATCTTTATGGGCCTATCGGACATCAATGAAGTCTTCCATGGGATTTAAGCCTTTTCAATTGGTGTATGGTATCAAAGTTGTTATGCTGATTGAATGTGAGATACCATCGTTGAAGTTAGTTGCTGAACTTCTCCCAAACACCTCTACCAAGGAAGAACGTCTATTTTATCTGATGCAATTAGATGAAACTCGTCGTGATGCCACCCTGGTTATGGAAACCCAGAAGAAACGTGTAAAATCCCTATATGACAAGCATGTCAAGCTGCTTGTTTTCTCTGAAGGTGATCTAGTTATCCTCTATGAACAAGATTGTGATTTACTAGGGGCTGGAAAATTTGAGGCTATGTGGCACAACCCTTATATCGTGAAACGAGTGTTGGAGAAGGGAGCCTATGAGTTAGTAGATTATGATGGTATTCCTTCGAGTGAACCCGGAAATGGGATTTACTTGAAGAAGCATTATGCCTAGGTTATCTTTGCATGAGTTCTTGTATTTTTACTGTATCATACTTTTGTGTGCAACTCTTGTGTACTTTTTCATTATTTGGTTTCAACCCCTAGCTTCTTACCTTGCATTGTACTTGGTTTCCATATGTCGGTGTCTTCGCTACTCCACATTGGCTTTGCTGATGTCGCTAGTCGTAGTACTCAGAACTTAGCATCCATTGCTTGGGAAATCTATGCACCTACATACGAGTTAATCGGTCTACATGATGTTTTCCTCGGTCATGCAACTAACAATATCGTGGAATATAGCGCAGTGATCAAATTGTTGATCGATGTTATTTCACTTGGAATATGTCACCTGGTTGTACGGCTTGATTCACAGTTAGTAGTACTATAGCTAAGTAATGTTTCTGCTATCTGAAGTCCTACATTGTTATGAGTATATTTACGAATTTGCCTCTTGGAACGTTATTTTGATTATATTGAGTATCAACACATTCCTAGATGTCTAAATACATTAACCGATGCATTAGCTAATTATGTGTTAGACAAACATTTGAGACATTTATAAATCCAATCACACATCACATGTTGTATATAAAGAAAAGTAAGTCGGTAGAATCCTCATGTATATATATAATGATAAAAATGTTTTACAAAAAGGTGTTTTCCATCTGAAGACCAAAATATCGAAATATGAAGCTCATGGCTTCTACAAAATATCATTATGGATGCTTCTCATGGTAGCATACTACTGTCTGTGCTACCCTATGAAATAGTCAGCTAAGTGAACCAGACATGCCCACAATATGACGCTGATAACACCTAAGAATCTCTCGATTGAGATGTCTGGGATGTTTGTTGTCAAACCCTTTAGATTATGCTCGACTGTCTCATAATCACTAGTGTCCCATCCTGCTACTACAACTGCTTCCCCTCATCTCTGAATATAGGATGTACCCGGAGGCCGGTGTGGCCCTACATTTGCATGGTAAAATTGTTTGATCATTCATTGGATAGAGAGCATAAAAAACATCTTATATTGTACAAATTCACAAAAACACCATAAAAAAAAAATGTTTTTCTTACCTAGGTCCCCCCACTGAAAACCCTCAGGTAGAAACAAATCGAGGTCACCTCGAAAGTCCAAACCGACATATGCATAATCATCTATCATCAATATCTGAGGCCTGAACCAGTCAAAGAATGAAACATTGTATTTGATAATGGGGCCCACTACATGCCGAGCCATGAGATCGCACCACATCTTCATCCTCAGATATTGTGGCACTAGTATACCCCACTCTACTTGTAGGTGTAAATGAGGGACTTTTTCTAGAAAAAAAGACACCAAAATAGATCCATACCCAAATTTCTTCAGCTCCCCATTTTCTCTTTTGGTTAGCTGTGTCTTCATACTGTGAAGAAGGTCATCGCACCAGTTGAACAAAAGAGGTTCTGGGCATTCCAAGGCATAATAAAAATAGCTTTGGAGGGCCATGTGCGGAGATGCACTTCCCGCCATACATGAAATGGTAAAAAGAATGTTATGGATTGGAGAGTTAAATCCCAAACACCTTTGATGGCTACCTTACCTTTGTGTCTCTCGGCTTCGAGTTCATAGTACCGATGGATGTACTCGCTCATCAGTAGGCCACCACCTCAACCTCCTATTAAGGTCACACGTGCTCCACGACGGGACAACCTTGTTAAGAAATATATGTCTTCAATATCCAAGGAAAGAATGTGGACATCCACACAAAACACCTACTTTTCTACATCCCACATGTGGACCAGGTATTCTAGTAACCTCAATTGGGCTCTCATGCCATGGATTTTAAAGAATTTTAACAATCCACATTGTCGAAAGAAATTGATGGTGCCTGGATTATTCAAGGCCATGAATTCATCATCCTCGTGTTCCCGTTCTCTCCACTCCAACATTTTGGAAATCAAATACCTACATGAAGACGAGAAAAGGAAGTTAGCATCTTCAATCATTGCTTTTGAAATTCTTTTTTGGTCAAACGCATGCACAAATTTTTTGGTTCTCATCCGCCACGGATGAAGGTTTAGTACAGTGTGGGGTTTCCATAGGTGAGTCATAGGGTGCCTACATAAATCATTGATTTTCATAGGTCCCGATACTACTCACCTGCGGCGGCCCCAACGCGTGCCTACCAGCCCAAAAACTAACCCAAAAACAATCTTTTAACCAAAATAAATGAATTTCAATCCATTAAAAAGGGAGAGGATGACAATCTTACCATGTTGATGGAGGTCATTTGTTGAATGGTCACCTTTTATTCTCACAATCGACAACCGAAATATGAGGTAAAAATAGGGTTTCTACGCAAGTTTTGAATAAAATGCAAATGAAAGAGTAAAAAGAGGTTTGACCCCTATTTATTTCACTTTTATCATTTTTGAATAATATTTTGTATTATTTTAATGAATTTTATCATAACCTAAATGTCTAATGGTCTTGTGAGTCTTTTTTTCCTCGCAAATGGAAAGAATAAGGTCCTAAACAATGCAGTATGGATGTTTTTTCTTGATTCTCTTTTCTGTTCGTTACATATACCAATACTTTTTAGGGTTTTTCAGAAAAACCTCTAGCTCACTCTTTGATCGTTCTCATGCTCGAAAATCAATGAGAATGCAATAGAGTATACTTTTGTCATTTTTTTGTACTCGTCATGGAAACACGAAAAGAAAAACCCATGGAGTATCCTTTAAGCTCTTTTCACACTCCATAAAAATGAAACGATTGTCGAGTGACCTTGTTATTTTGACGCTCATAAAAGTATTTGAATAAAACATTCGATGGGAGATAGGTTATCCCTTTTTTGGTCTCATCGAATTACTTTAGAAAAAAAGAACTGAGATAGTTGCCTTTAAGTGTTTTTCAGACTCTATAAACATGAAAACCCCCTGAGTTTTCTATCTTTGGACTCATTAAACAAACATTGAAAGACCCACATGGGAGAAAATCACTCCTTCTTAGGGTTCGTTAAACATACTCTGCAGGACTCATCCAAAGGATGAGCTTACATCAACAAACATATGTTATCCTCCTCAAGCTTGCGTAAAAATAAAGACGTACTCACCAGAAATGGTGGGGGGGAATTTGGGAAAGAAATGTGTCTCTGTATACGTGTTAGTGGAAGTAATAGTCTCTCTTGAACATGACACCCCCCTTTATCAGTTGAATCTGAGTTGGGAAATCCATTTGTCTCTTGTCCGACCTTCTGCAAGTTCATATCTTGGGTCATCTTTGAGTCAATACTTCCAAGACCGTTTTCATGTCATTCATGTGTTCAAGAGAATTACAAACAAGCCCTCTTTTGAGTCGGCCATCTGCAATTATCAATTCCTACCATGTCGGCCTTCCCTGTGTTTGTTTCGAAACATTTTCATACTTTGATCTACCCTAAATCTATTACTTATTTCATGTAATTGATGGGGGATACATCAAGGCCCTCATGTGATGAGTGTTTTCTTGTCGACTTTAACTCATCATCTAGGAACGAGACTTAGAATTCATTTTAGTACCTTAGATCTTGCATGCCTCAATGGAAGGTTTCTTTTCTATTGATAGTGGATTCATATCATTGGTCTCTGATCAAGATATTCCATCGAGTGTTTGAATTCAACTCATTTAGTCACATTCGTTGTATTTTACTAAGGTAACTTGGGAGTTATTGACATCAATGGTGATTTCCCTCACACTTTTTAATAGTTTTCATCAATGACCAGTAATCAAATGGTTTCTACCATGTTCTACTTCAACACCTGTAATCGCATGGTTAGATTCATACTTACGGATGATGGGATTGAAGACCCTGGATATCATCACCTTGGTCCAGGTTACAATGGAGTATTTACGATTTGTATTGACACATAGAAACACTTTGTATGTCTCGTGGCTATGTCCTGATTTCAAGTTTGTTAACACATAGATCCACAGAGTATTCTTGGTGGCTATGTATCGTCTTGATGACATGGATCCACAGTGTATAAATGGTGGCCATGACTAACATTTATGATTCAAATCATTTGTAGTCTGAGCATGGGAATTCCTACCTCAGAAATGGTATGATATTGTGCAGATGATTGATTGTTTGTAGGTTCCCGATTGGTGTGCTCCTTGTTCCCTAAACACACACGCATTTTAAAAAGTATTTCAGATGTCAAGAGTTCCAGCCTCATACTTTGGGGGGCATTCTGTTACACATTATTTTGGTCACCATGATGATGACTCTGCAAGCATGTGTTTAGGCTCTCAAAACAATCATTTACATGATGAAAATGACTGAGTTCTTCCCCTACAAGGCATGTTTTTAAAATGACGTTGCAGGATGATAGTGGTACACAGTGCAAAAATCCTTGATTTCCACAGGCTGCTCTATTCCTGGCTCGTAGGTTTCTGTAGGCTGCTATATAGGTAGGGTGTGGCAGCGTTTGAAGCTAAGAAAAGGAAGAAATTCATGAAGTTTATAGAAGGAGAATATTCTAGAATGTAAGGTGGCGTCCATATGGTTGTCATCCTACTAAATAATATGATTTGGTGGGATCATCCTCATCCTTTCAACCACTTCACCTTCTCCTATATAATGATGGGTTTCTCATGGAAAAGGTTAAGCAAGATTGAGCAAAGAATTGATGAAAGAATAGGCTGAATATTGTGTGAAGGATCCTGTTACAACTGATGATTGCGGTCTCCATTTGACCATCAATATTTTGTGTACCATCTTCATACAAATTCAGAGAAAGTGTATGTGTCTGTTGGAACAAAGGACCACAGAAAGGGAACTTGCGACATCAAGGAAATTTGTTTGTATCTTCCACTTTTACTTAATATGATATGGTGACATGTTTCTTCCCCATAAAATTATTAACATTTTATTACATGACTCCTTGATCACATGTTTAGGTTTTCATTGAATATACAATTGTTTCTTTCACTTTGGTTGGTGTGTGTCATTGCATATCTGATCTAACAAGAGCATCGGAATGCAGCAGGGACAACAAAGATATAAGGAAGCAATATCTAAAGGTATGTCATCCATTCCTTCTTTGGTAGTAGATTCAATGATAGCAACTTAGGGAAAGCATCATGTCTTGTCTTGTTTTATTCTATATCCAAGTGGATCTAAGGAGATAATTTTATGCCTGCATTCACCGATTTATCCAATAACAATGACCTAGTGGAAGATTCAAGTTGGGTCACTAAACGTGAGATTTTGAAACATGGAAAAACAGTGCAAGAACTCATGGATAAGAGTCCATGAATATTTTAGCTACAGGAGTATGATGCAATATCATCGCCATCAAAGAAAAAGAGGCCAAAAGAGGAGGAAAAATTCGACACCTTAGTGCACCAAAATTTGAAATCATCATTAAACAAAGGAAGGAGCCTATTGTTGAGATATTTTGGAAATATTGTATTTAAATACCTTGTTTTTAAAGTCGGGTCACTGCCCGAGAATAGCAGGATGTTGTAAATTCTTACATGATTGTAAGGTGTTGGAGATATAGAGTGTCAACTCTTATCTGATAATAGCTCACATTTATTGTAATAGGACTAAGTAGGTAACCGCTAAAACAATGATGGGATAGAATTCATATAGGATGGAGAAGAGCTCGAGAATCCACTCCTTAGATAGGTTTTTTATATTTTATTGTATGGTAATTGTAGAAGTAAGGAGTAAGAAGTGTTAGATGTAGCAGTTAGACATAGAGAGTCAGAAGACAATGCATAACTATGTAACTTATGTAAATACTTCATGACTAAATAGAACATACAGAGACTGATCCAAATGCTTTCACAATGTTCATTTCAGTGTGTATTTGAATGAATGGTATTTTCTCTGTGTGTTTATTTCACTATGCTTATGTATGATGTTCATAGTTGAGTGTATGGATCTATGAAGCATTAGATAAGATTCAACTGTTTCTCTTTTGAGACTTTGGATGCAAGGAGTGCATATTGACCAAAAGGTGTGAATTGACAGAGCCTATATCTCACCCAGAGAAGCTCAATAGGGATAATGGGGAACTTAGAACAAATTTTGCAAGGAGTGCATAGGTTCAAGGTTCGACTACTGTCAATAGGTCAGGACTATGAAGAACAAGGAGTGTGTAGTAAGATTTCTTTTGAAGAAAAATCTAATTCTAAACTTTGTCAAAGATTCCAAGACCGCAAGGAGTGCATCAGAGGTTGAAATCCTCAGACCACTCAAGCTCAGAGATATCGATAAAGATTCAGTAGAAGGGGAGAAATTTGTTGAAGGTAGTGAATTGACGGTTGATATCCCTTCGGAGGAAGTCAGGGTCACTAACAGCCGTTAGATCTAGGATATTTGCATGGAGGTTAGACTTGGAGTCCTTCGACACTCTGAGTGTTCAGAAGTTTGAAATTGTTTTGAGAGAGGGATTACCAAAGTACAAAAATTGTGAAGTAAATCTATGGTGTTGGTGTCGAGTAGGATAAGTAGCAACAGATCTGAGTGTTTGCGGGAAAGGGCCTTCAGAGGAATCACGTGGAGCAAAGTGCAAAATTTGCGAACTCACGAAGGATGAAGTAGATATAGAACATTGGATCCATGAGAACACGTGGAATATATCTGTGTGTTTAAGAGGAAAAGTATTTTGGGGGAAAAGGGCATCGAAGAATTCAAAACTCCTAAACGTCGAAGCTTCGAAGTAGATCACAGTCGTTGGCTATTGGAGGAGTGTGTTCACCAGCTCAAAGTTTAGGGGATTTGGATTCAGGTGTGTCGAGAACACCATAAGCTCAAGGTCATGTAGCATGCAAGGGAACAAAGGTTTAAGCCCATGGTTGTTTACCAGGGTTATGTGCAGGACTCTATGGGTACTCAAAAAATCCTGAAAAGGGGATTTCGCACCCGAGAATCAGGAATTTGACTTATGGAGAAGATAGAAGAGGTTCATCACGAACCTGTGAGCTGATTCATCTCACGAATTCAATCAATCCTAGACCGGGAGGTCGGGTAGCCCTGGGGGAGAGTAGGGGTTCTACATCACAACCATACATCTAGAGAATCTTTGCAAACATAATGAAAAGAAAAGAGAAAATATAGTTCTTATTGTTTTAAATAGACCAAAAAAGTTGACATAGACAGTATAAGTAATCATCCTACTAATTCAAATAGGGATGATGGTAACAAACCAATAACCATATCTAGTGTTTACTTTAGAAACCTAGTTACCTCTCAAGGTTGAATGACCTGATTGAGAAACCATAGTCATTACCTGCCACAAGGTTTTCAAACACAAAAATTAGAGTGGCACCTAGGTATGGTAATTTATCAAAGATAGAAAAGAAAAACATTCAAGGTAAACTTACAAGGTTATGCGGGTGGTTGATTCGATATAAACCCTACTAGTTTGTTCAAACACACATGCATTGACATGTAACCGTTACAGATGAAAACCAAAAAAATTATAAGGAAAATGCTGAAGAGTTAGGGTACAAATTTATTACCAGGAGTAACCTTGACCTCAAAATGGAACTTAAAATAACGTTTGGGCTAGCTAGAGCCAACATTCCTTTTTGATGATTACCCTCATACACAACAAAGGGCCCATCATTAGTTGAAGTATACAAAAAATATATATCTTATCAGTAAAAAATTATATAAGAAGAAAAATCTAACTGGAACATTCATTTCTTAGAATGGCCTATAAGGTTTCCAAACCATAAATAAGGACAAGGTAATGAAATTGAAAATAATCTGAGTATTACATAGAATAAAGGAAATTCTCCTAGGACCTTCAACCAGAGATAGAAAATAAATCCTTCGACAAACTATAGTATTGGAACCGTGTAACAGAAATTACAAAATCATTTATTAAGGTAAGGATAAAAAATAACTAGGAATATGCCCAACTCCCAAACGATCGAGTGAACTGGATAAATGAACGCAAATGGGATGTATGCAGATTTAGCATAGGTATGCGGTGTAAAAACCCCAAACACACAATGGGAAAGGTTCAAAGACAAGATATAGAACCCTAGAACCTTCCTAAACTCGAACTAGAAGGAACCTTCAACTTCCACAAAAGTTTTCCAAAAGAATGAAATGAATGTTCAAAAACTGTGGGGAAATACTTCCCAAATCATGTTCCAAGATGGTCGCACCTGGTGCATGGAAGGTTTTCCATGAGATACTAGGACATGTGTTTAATTAATAACATAGGTGAGGACAAGCTCGACAATAATAATCACCAACCAATCATATTCTAAATGTCAAGTATAATTAACGTTGATCCAACAAACATAATTAAATTGTGATTATCAATTAAATATTTTCACCCAATTCAATGCTTGAACGGTCAGCACAAGCCTCCTATTAAACATGCAATGAATTTATTATACTTGGCGATCAATTTATTAATACTCCAACTTAGGAAAGTAGGGTTGCAACAAGGGTCCCCTTTAAAAAACAATTAGGGTTGTCATGGTTAACTCGCCAACTTAGGCTATAGGAAATAAATTTTAGTTCAAAGGTCTCCTTTAGAATAATAAACAAGGTTTGTTATTACCATGGGAATTGTAATATATAATTATAAACTTAGCATATGAATCATAACATTGAATTGAAATTACGCCATAAATACCATAACGTAGTAAACAAGTCTAGTGACTCTGCACGTGGAAATTATTTTGACTATAAAAGGTAATATTGCAAAAGGATTTATTGTAAGCGACGTTTTATTAATGTGTACTAAATTTTAATTAGTCGAAACAAAATATTGTTGTTAATTTTATTTTTTTTGGGTATGTGACATAATGGTATCGAATCTTTAGAAACCACACTTAGCCTTATGCGTTGAACCACATAGACTAAATTACCATTGTTATATTTTATTCATTACCTCTAGGAAGAAGATTTTGATTGTAGGAAAGATGAAAAAAGTATCTATTCTACCTGAAGAAGGGTCACATAAAAATGAACCAGAAAATACCGAAAAAGGAAATATTGGTGAAGAAAATATATGGGTAAATTTGAATGAAAGCAGGCATAACTGATAATCCAAATTAATTCAGATTGTACAGGGTTTAAGAGAATAATTGAAAACTATTAAGGAACATAATGAATGAACTATAAATACACAATAACAACTTAATGCAATATTGTTATACAAATTGTGTAATTAGAACTATAATAAGAATAAAGGTCAATTTTCTAGTAATTCTAAACTTGATATGCGCAAGAACAAGTCTAGGAAATTTAAACATACTAAATCAATGACATAATCTATTTTTAACAAAAATGAAACATCAAGTGGGGACAGTGCCAGAATGGAACAAAGAACTAAAAAGGAAAATACGAATCTTGAATAAATTATGGGAGAATTTAAAAATCTAAAACCTCTAATATTTAATGGTGAGATTGAAATTGTAGGAGAAGGAAAATCTTGGATTTCTGGGATGAAAAAACACTTTCGGATTTATAATTATTCTAGTGAAATTAAAGAAAGAATGGCTATCTATAATATTAGGGAGAAGGTAAATATTTGGTGGTAGGATATCAAAAGGGTAAAGAATATTAAGGAAAGTAAAATAACTTAGAAAAGTTTGAAAATATATTTTAAGAAACAATATCTATTAGAAAAATATTATGAAGATAAGGATAAATAATTTTATGAACTCAACTTGGGGAATTTAACCATGAAAGTCTTTTGCAACAAATTTCTAAGATTATCGCGCCATGTACCATATATTGTGGATGCAAAACCAAACATACAACACTTCTTGAGTTGTTTACCTATCTCATATAAAGATAGGATCAAATTTCACAATCTTAATACTTAAGAAGAAGCTATGCATGAGGCTAAACTATGTTTTGAACAATATAAAACCATAAATGAAAATACTAAAAACTGGAAGGGAAATAAATTTGAATTTTTTTATCCACAAAGAAAAGAAGGAAAGTTTTTCAATAAGAACATTTCAAAAGGGTTTCAGGGAATTAATTATAGAAATAATAAGCCTTAGAACCCGTCTGATAATAAAACTACGAAAAAAAAAACTTTTTATAACATAGAAACCGCCCAAAAGGAACGAGTAAAATATTGGGAGTGTGGAAAACCACATTATTTTAAGGATTGTCCTCACAAGAAGAAAAACAACATCAATATGCATACAATTAAAGAAGCTACTACAATTGGTGAAATAGAAGCCTTGGAGAACAAACAAGTAGATCATCATGCTTCCATGGTGGAAGTAGAAGGTATGTTGAATGATGAACATGTTTCCATTTTGATTGATCCAGTTTCTAGTCTAAGTTATGTTTCACCTAAGATAGTAGAAATTTGTAAACTACGAAAGGGAAAATTGGAATAATAATGGCTAGTAAAACTTGCTATAGGAACAAAAATGATAGTTATAAATCTTATTAAATGTTGTGAAATTAGTATGAATGGTTTTAAAACTCAAGAATATTTGAATGTTTTACAACTAGGATCATATGATATATTAATCAACATGGACTGGTTAGAAAAATATAAGGTAATTCTAATTTTTTTTGAAAAAATAGTTACTTAAATAGATCACAATGGTAACATTATTAACATTAAAGGACTACCAAGAACCATTAGTATTATTAAGATCTCAACCTTATTTATTAAAATATGTGTTTTTAAGGGATGCAAAGTATTTTTTTTTATGTATTAGATAATGAAAAAGAAGAAAGTAAGAAAGATATAGAAATTTTCCTTATATTGCAATAATTTCAAGACGTGTTTCAAGAATTTCAAGAATTTACAAGAAAGTGATGTAAGATTGTGAATCAAATGAGTATGGACTGAAAAAGAAATGGAAATTATTAATATTTGACATGGATGGCTTGAAGTGAAATTTCCCTTGAACATAACGAGGCATGAAAAGTGACTTGGAAACATTTGACTCGACGAGTACCAAAAACATAATGTGACGACAATAAGAACACTCTTTGATTTTAACAAAAACGTATAATGACACATGGAATTGGTATGAATAAGAGAAAAGCATATTACCCAACTATAAGATAATATGAAAGCAAGTTCCATGCTCAAGGGAGATAATAGTTTCCATAACGGATTCCAAAAAAATTGACCCACTTCCTTCAATCCCCCCCACCAATCCAAATACATGAGTACCTATTTATTTTTTAACAAGCTTTAGGAGGATAAGATATGCTTGGTATAGCTCATCCTTCAGTTGAGTCCCTCGACATATGTTTGACGAACTTGACGAAGGAGGGTTCAGTCCCACATGGATCCTGGAGATTAGAATCACAGATTTCCTTTGATGCATAGTTTTATGATCCCAAAGAAGGTAAAATGAGTGGTTTTTCATGTTTAGAGAGGTCGAAAAGAACTTAAATATAAATCCATGGATTATGTTTTCATAAATTTAGTCTCTCATGCCCAGAAAAGGGTAAAACAATACAGGGGAGAAATATTATAATAATACTTGATTAGAGTGTTCATTTTTTCGTAATTAGTCTCGTGAGGCAGAAAAAGAGATAAACTACCACTTGAAAGATTCCCTTTCAAAACTTTTAACGAGTGTGGAAGGAATAAATCTCATTCAACAATATTTTCATGTTTAGAGAGTCTGAAAACAGATTAAAGGAGACTCCAAAGAGTTCATTTTTCGTATATATTTTACGTGTTAGAAAAAGAGATAAAAGTGTACTCGATATTTTCATGTATTAATGAGCACGAGAAGGAACAAATATTAATCTCGTTCTAGAAAAACTACTACGTTACAATGGGAATGACCCCTGAATGAGGATCACTCATAGAAGTGTGTCTCTCTAGAGGTAGTTTTCCCCCAACTTGCATGATAGAAGCTAGCGTCGTTTCTCCAGCATGATGTCCAGAGGATCAAGACCTTCCCCTAAAACAAATTTTCCTTCGGTGACTCTTCTTCTTTCATCATTTAGGCTTCTTGTTAATAATTGGAATATCTTCTTTAGATGGAGGAAAAGAAGGTTCAAGTAGGTGATTTAGAGTGAGACTCGATTCTAATGCAGGGGGATCTATCCCATTTTTTAATGATATTGAAAAAGACGATGAACTATGATCATGAGCATATGTTTCATCTTTTAATGTGCTTGACACAAGAAAAGAACTATGCTCATCTAGACTAGGTACTACCAAAGGATCATATAATTCTAAGGATTGTCACACCTGAGTCGAAATCATGTTTAACGTGGAAACTTTTGGGGTGGGAGGAGCAGGAAATAGAGAAACCCCCATGAGAGAGGAATCGTTATGGAGACATACTACTAGACTCTCAAACTATTATGTCCTAGAAAAGGGACATGATTTAATGCAACATTGCAGAGATCTTGAGTTGTATATTCAATTTGGTCAGCAGTGATAATTTTTCCTTGACGGGGAAATCATAAGATACAAAACATTGAAGATGTGAAAACAATCATTGAATATAACTAACTATGTCCAAGTAACAAATTATAATCCAGGGGCGCATCAACCACTTTGATATGGACTGAAACAATTTTACCCTTCAATATCATACCGAAAGATTGCAAAAGACTATGAGGTTGGAAACCATGTCCATCAAATGATTTCACGGTAGTAGGGGACTTGATAAGTGTAGGAGAACTAAGGGCTATCCAACAAGGAAAATACATGACATGGGTGGAGGCTCCCTCATCGAAAACAATGAAATGGATGTTTCTTCCACCAACCAAAACTTGAATTTGGAATTCTAATTGGTGGGAGATCCTCTCCTTAAAATATTCTAGATTAGACGTAATCAGATTCGACTCCTTAGGATCCATGGCTCCAATGGCTGACAATAGGGTTTGTCGTTGACTTGGACGGTGCTATAGAAATTTTAGGGTTAACATAGAATAAGGTGCTTGTTCCAAATATTAAACAATGTTGTATTTTTGGGAAGCATGAGTATTTGGATTAAATTCCACTTTTTGAATTATGCTTTCAGGTGGGGGAAACACTGCATCAGAAATTGGCATCTCAATATGAAGTGGATTGGGAGATGGTGGAGTGGAACTAGAGGGATGATCGACAACATTTTCATTAGTTTTATCACCTAGATGAGTGTCATAGTTATTTGTGTGATTCGTAACATTAACCACCTTAAACATGTACACCTCAGAGGTGCTTGTGGAAGCATACCCATGGTGGGAATGGCCTGTGTTTCCCCCAGTGGAGTTTCCAATTTTTGTTACAAAATGTTCCTCCTGTGGAGAGGTGAAACTTTCCTTAGACTACCATACCCCAACACCAAGATAAAATCACTACAAGTGGACACTAACATCCCTTTAAAATCATTTCAACTAATTAGAAAGAGATAAGGAGAAAATACATGATGTACCTTTTTACGAAGATTTTCCTCACTACTTCCAATCCATTAGATTGATATTCAAACCCCCTAGCACAACGTGATACCTGTAATGGGAAGAAAAGAGAAACAAATATCTCCAACTCTAGTTGATTAGGTAAAACAAATTCATCTACGAAGATTAAAGAAACAATAGACAAGCATATGCAAGAATAGACAATCTCTAAGGAAATAGGCCAAATATATTCAATGAGAACTAAAATGAAAATACTTACAGACCATGATTGATGTTGTACAAGCCTCTCCAATCTCTCCTTGTCAAACCCCTTGCACAAATCTACCAAGATGAAAATGATGATACTCTAACTGATTACCTCCATCTTCACCTTGGAAATGCCTTCAATATATAGGATTGACATGCACAACCACCATGAGAAAATGAAGGATGTGGTTGAGGATATGGCTCCTTAAGGTTTGGATTATATCTTAAGGTGAAGCCATATAATGGGGGTCAAACATAACCAACCCCATCTTGAGAGAGCTGGCCCATAGAATAAGGTGGAGGATCCCCATTTCTCCTTAACAAGAATGACACTCCCCCAGAGTGAGAGATAGGGCACTACCCTAACAGTGGCACTCCTATAACATGAAAAAGGGGGCGCCATGACCCTCCCTTGGAATGGCTAGTGGGGTGCCACCCTTCATAAATGCATAAACAAAGGTCATTTTTTCAAACAAAAAGTTGTGTTTTGACCTTGAAATGATCGTTTTCTTTCTCCAATATGACTTAGGGGTCATGGAAAAAACAATTCATGGTTTCAAGGGGTGGTGAAACCTAACAAAGTGAATTCGACACTTGGGAAGTTGCATACGACACTTGAGATAGTGTATGTGACACTTACCAAGGTGGATACATCACTTTGCGACACTTGCAACACTTAGGGTGAGAAACACAAAAGTGACATTTTGGTGTGTAACATAAACCTAACAGATGCTTTTGAGACATTAATGGATGACATCACTAGTAAAATTGTTAGTGTAGATTAGTATGCATCAACCAAGGGTATTCAAAGTAAATGATTGGTTAAAACAATTTATCTATCCCCATGGGATCTTCAAAATTTTGGTCCCATGGGATGAGATTTGATCAATTTATTTGTGCATGCATTGTGAGATACTTTATTATAACCTCTCTAGGCTCTTATCATAGGTTTAAGTACATGGGATGCAATTTGATCCAATTACATGTGCATGAATCATGGATTACTTTAATATAATCTCTTTCGGTGAAACCATATATTCAACCATTGTTTTAGGTGACCAGATGGATCTAGGAAAATCCTTGACAAGAATTGATAGATCATTTAACATATATATTTTTTATAACAAATAGTTCCAAAAAAATCCCTCAAAAAATTTATATCTTGTCTATTGATAAAAAATTCCTAACTCCTCAGTAAATGATCAAACCATTTTGTGTTTTAGGTGGATATATATGTTGTGTGTCGAAACAAAACCTTGTAAAATCTCCATTTTCTTGAAAATATTTGAAAAGATGATGAGTGAATCACCTGCTATATTAACTAACCTTTAGGAACTTCATAACATTTGAATATATGACTTATCACCTTTTTATTAACAATATATTCATTTTAACCTCCCATATTTAAACACTAAAACGTTCAACATTGATTTATTTTGTATTCCATTTAATAGTGAGAAGTCTAAAATTAAAATATATAGTGCTTAAAATTTTTAATCTTACAAAAATTAATTTAATAATGACCTCATACATGTTATTTGAAAAATATTACTTTTAAAAATTCAAAACTAATTAAAATTTCCCTCTTAAGGCATCCTTGGAGTATCCTCTTTTCTCTCAAGGCATCCTTGGTACATGTTTTTTTTTTTATAAGTAACTATTCTATAAAAAATCTTTCAAAAATAAAAATTACAGCATTAGCTATCTATGCGAGACTGTAGTTGTTTAATTTCCCAGTGGGGAAACCAATTTAGCCAGCCTCCTAGGTCCAAAACCAATGTTTCAAAAACCTAGACATATAACATCGTTAAGAACTTGGAGCAGAATCACCGTGTGGGGAAACCGATTCATGTAGGCTCCCAGACCCTCTAGACCTTCTAGACAAACATAACAGATTATAACAGAAAATACAAGTGGTAAAATATAATGAAAACAACCAACAGGTCATGCAGTCTGATACCCATGCAAATCAATTTGTGGGCATGTAGCATGGCACCAAGTTCAAGGTAGGTGTTTGGAGCACTAGATCCAAGTCTGGTGCTACTTCGTCCACCAAAGATCTGTGTGGGATTGGGACCAGTATCGGCTCTGTGTTCCCTGATGAATTTGGTTTCACTTTTGAGGGGTGGAATGAAACATGAAAGGAGGAGAGCATTTGCAAGAGTTGTGTCCCTTTTCCGTCCAAGATTTCTAATCAAAAGCACAACCATCCACCGCTTTGCGCACCTCGAACACTAGGCCTTGAAAAATTGTTAGGCCCTCTTGTATCATTGTGTAGGTTGTGCAGTCTGAGAAGGAGTGGGGATGATCCTTTTGCTTCTCATGGCCACCGATGAAACCATCACATGGATATTAGACCAGTGGAAATTGAATTGGCGAGGGCGCAGGATAAAAGTTATTAGGTGAATTGGGAGGGGCGATCAGGTTGTGTTGCGAAGATGAGGGCAAGTCTTGTACCAACCCTGGGTTGAATCCCAGTGAGTTCCCCAGGAGGTAGAACCATTCAATTATACACACATAGGGTGAGGAGAGAGGTGAGTTACCAATGAGACTATGAGCATACTACTCCGAAGAGGTTGGCAAGGAGGGTAACAAGATATGCGAGGGTACGGGAGCAGGCGTGGGTCGAATTTCCATGCACGGTCAATTTTTTTTCCAAGCCGAGCTACGTTTGGACTTCCCACGCATTCTCAACATGGATGAAGAAAAGAAAAGGCAATCATGCACACAGAAATGGTGAAGAAGGCTAAGGATCACCAGAGGAGGGCGCAAACCGTGGGATGGCTCAGACATAACAGAAAAGAGATGAATACGATGCCGGTGAGATTCGTGGTATGAATACCACTGAGAGGGGAGGATGCACATGTGCAGAGGTGACTAGAGTAATGGCGGATCCATCGAATGGACTAGAGGCCAGAGGAGAGAACACTAGAATTAATGGCACTCTGATAGCAAAGGATCGACTTTAAATTCATGGTGTGGGAGGTAGGGAGGGGCACACACCTGTCACGTGGATGTTGCCTCATTGGCAGTCGCCATTCCCATCCTCGCAATACATGTCCTTCACTAACACCCCATAAGGGGGACAGTCTATATCCAAAGCTCCATCCTGACATATTTGGAGGGTGCGATGCCACTGGTGGGTGAAATCCAAGAAGAGAAGGTCCTCACCATCAAGGGAAGCTCTGATGTTGGCTAGATCATATCTAATTTTATTTTATTTCCTTCTCACATGTAAGGGGATGAGAGGTTGGTAAGGCCAAATGAGAGTATCTATGGTCCGGAGGCCATGTGAGGGTCACCAACAAGGCGAGAAGTTTTTACAGATCTACTCCATTCCTAATTTTCCCGAAGAGATTGAGAACAATTTTTGAGTCCCTTTCCATAATCAGTTTATGAAATCCATGTGCTAGAGTGATTTGTAGACCTCTTGTAAGAACCCACAACTCTACCACGTTGTTAGTTCTGTGACCTATGCCTCCCACTGAGATGAGAAATATGTTCTCCTGGTGGTTCGGAAGACCACTTTGAAGCCTGTTTATCTCAGATTTCCCTTGGAGGCCCCGTCAAAATTCATATTGATGAAACCTTCAGGCATAGATGACCAATAAGAGGGGTTCTCCTTAAGATTAGATCTGAGATGTGGTGGAAGATATAGGTTTTAAAACGCGATTCCAACTGTCCATGATGCCCTATTCTCAAATTAGACAGATCATGTCCGCTTTTGTCCAATGTTGCAGACTGATTGTTTCTCTGATGTTGGTGCAGATTTGGGTCCAACAAAATTTCCAATCTCTTTGAGCATTCCAGAATATTATTCTATTTATTTATTTCCATAGTTTCCATATGATGAAACCGGGGAGTAGCTTCCATATGCGGTTCAAAATGGTCTATTGGAAGGCCACATCCCACCACTCTTCAATAGTTGTGATGAGGCTCTCTCGTTTACGATCAGAAGTGTCCATAACTGTTGCTCATTGATCCTAGACTTGGTAGCTGTACGTGCATAGGTTTAGCAGGTGATTAAGAGTTTTCACATCCCTTATGCAGAGCGGGCATATAGAAGGCCTTGTGAACCCCCGTTTCATGAGATTTTCCCAAGTGAGAATGCTACCATGGGCCACCAAGCATAGGAAGGTACTGAATTTGGGCCAATGCTTGAGTGACCAGATTTTAGTCCAAACTTTTCTCGGGAGAGAGTGAATGGGGTTCTCTTTGATGGTGTAAGCTTCTTGGATATTGAAAGTGCCCTGTGAAGTATTTCTCCAGCGTAGGATGTCCTCTCTCTGTAAAATTTGAATTTTCCTAGCACGAATCAAGTCGAACCAGGGTTGTAGGTCGAACCAGGGTAGTGGATTTCTAGAATCTCCAAGTGGAATCTATAGAGTGATCCTGCCAATAATATGCAAATTTTGTCATCCCCTCTTAGGTAGACCGGGTGAGAAAGGTGTCATCTCGGACATCTTTCACCAGAACAGGTAACTACTTCCATGAGTCATTCCATAAGAAATTTGTTTGGCCGTAACGAATTTCCCAGAAGGCATGATTGACCACTAATATTTTATTCTACCTGAATCCCTTCCAAATAGAGGACCCTAGGATGTCTCCATTCCATATGATTAATTTCCTTTCAGCAGTGTTGGGTGTGTACTTTCTTCTCCACAACTTGGCCAAGAGATCTTGAAGTCTCTTTAGCCAACGCCACCACGTTTTAGCACTCAAAAATTTATTCATGGTAGTCGGGTCTCTTAGCCCTAAACCCCCTTGTGCCTTCATCTTGCAGAGATTTTCCGAACTGATCAATGCCAGCTTGTTCCCCGTCTTGGATCCCTACCACAAAAATTTTCTTTGCAAGTTCCTGGTAGCATTAAGAACAAAACTGGGAGCAGCAAGGGCCAATAAGGTGTAGATGGGTAGGTCCTGCAACAAAGACTTGAGGAGAATGAGGCGACTAGGGATATTGAGAACATGATAGGTCACAGAGGCAATTATTTTCAAAAAGGAAGTGAGGATCCTTTCCCAGGAGCTATTCCTAAGGGCCTTATCGAGGAGGGGAATACCCAGATATTTGGGCGGAAGGGAGATTCGAGTGAAACCCAAGATTGCGGTAATGTGGCATTGGATCAACATCGAGGTGTTAAAGAATAAGATCTGGGACTTTTCCTTGTTAATGTTCATTCGAGAGGCATCACAAAATGTTTGAACAATGTAGAGGATTTTTTGGGCCTCTTGGACCGTGGGGGAACCCATCGTTAAGGTATCATCGAAAAATTGAATGTGAGAGATCGGTGGATAGATGCCATGTAAGGGTAATCCATCCAAAGTATGGTTTGTTATTGAGGCTTGAATGGAGTGTCTTAGACTTTACTCCATGATTATGAAAAGGAATAGAGACACGGGATCCCCTTGCCTAATCCCACGGGTGGGTGAGAAAGGGAGAGAGGGGACTCCATTGATGAGGATTGAAAAGAAGGTAGAGAAGGTGAAATTTAGGATTCAGTTAATCTAAGAAGAGTCAAACCCAAAGGCTAAGAGAACGGAACGCATGTAACCCCAACTTAACTTGTCAAAAGCTTTGGAAATATCTAGTTTTAGCAACATACCTGGAGTGTGAGTCTTCTGAAGAGAATGGATAACTTCATGAGCTAGGATAACGCTATGGAATATTTGTCATCCTTCAACCTAACCTGATTGTTCGGACGAAATGATGAAAGGAAGGATAGGTTTGAGGCGCTGAGATATCACCTTTGTTAGGTTCTGGCGAAATCATGAAAGGAAGGATAGGTTTGAGGTACTGAGATATCACCTTTGTTAGGAGCTTGTATATGGGATTGCATAGAGAGATAGGTAAAAACTATTTTGGGTGGATGAATTTCTCTTATTTGGTAATAAGGGTGAGGAAGGTGGCATTGAGGGCTAGAAGGACTTGACCAGAAGCTCTGGAGTCCTCAATGATTTCCCACACGTCCTCCCTTACCATCTTCCAACAGTGATGAAAAAATTCCAAAGTGAAACCATCCAATCGAGGAGAGTTTCCTAAAGGAGTGTCATGGAGTCCTTGATCCTCTTCCTCAATCGTGATAGGCCTTAGAAATGTGTCATTCTACTCCACCATAATTGTGGATGGTATATGATGTGTGATTTGGCCAATGTCTTGAGATCTATCCCTTGGGGGTTCAATCAAAAGATCTTGATAGTAATTTACTAGTTTAGACTCTAGATCCTCATGATACTGGAGGGTGTTCCCATCCTTTGTGATTAGATGTGCAATGTGGTTGGCATGTCTTCATTGAAGGGGGGACCTATGGAATTATTTGGTGTTTCTGTCACCCTCCTATAGCCATTGGATGCGGAACTTTTTCCTCCATAGGATCTCCTCTTGGGATTTTCTTTCCTCCATCTTTTGACTTATTGTTGCCTCTTGTGTCCTAAGTTCTTCAGACATGCCCTGATCTCAGATTTGGATTCAGAGGATTCTCATTTGTTCCTTTAGTTGTTGTTGAGATTCAAAGATATTACCAAAGGTTTTCTTGTTCCAAGATTTGAGTCATTGCTTGAATGTTTTGAGTTTATGCTGGAATGTGTACATATTAGAGCCATGAGGGACTGATGCCTCCTTCCACCAAGTGTGAGAATTGTGTTGAAAATCTGGGTGGTTGAGCCAACATTGTTTGAATCTGAAGGGTTTGCATCCTAGAGAGGCTGGAATGTCTAGCCATAGTTGGATGGGCCAGTGGTCTGATCTGTAGATGTCAAGGATGTGATCTTCCAAAGTTGTGCCCTCCATTAAGAGGGAGTAAAAGAGGAGGAAATGATCTAGTAGGAAAACTACCTGATGGGATCTTGATCTTCGATTCGTCTAGGTAAAGAGAAAATTTGGTGTTTCTATGTCAATGAGGCCTAACTTATCGATTAGGTTTTCGAAATTCCCTCCCTGTTCCTCATATTGAAGTCCCCTGCAAGAATCCATCTACTTCCATAGGTTAGGGTGGTGAGTCCCTCCAGGTTGCTGATAAAGGTGTTCTTGTCTCTTGGTATGGATGGTCTGTAAAAATTTGTGATGTAGCCAGGCTTGTTGGATCCGATGAGTCGATAGGTCGCTGAGATGGACCATCTGGTTGTGAATAAATTGTCCATGGTCACTGAATTTGGGGTCCAAATAATTTCCAGGCCTCCTGTGGATCCCATAGAATCAGTGTAGATATCATTCCCTTGCTTCCAACAGCAGGATAAAACTTTTTCCATTTCCACCGTTTCACATTTTTTTACTTGGAGTGGCATGATGTCTAGTTGTTCTACTATAATAATTTCCCATAGTATCCTTTTCTTACTACAATCATTGAGTCCCCTTATATTCCAAGAGACGATCTTCATGATGAGGATGGGGAGGGGAGAGGGGGGAAGCTGTCAGAAATGAGATGAATTTGACCAAAGTTAACCATGAAGTGTCCAATCTCTTATATGAGCTTCTGGGTGGATTTCCTTCCTCTCTTCTTTTCATCTTTCTAGGTTTCGTGTTGATCCTTCGATATGTTCCCCTGTATTCCTAGATCTGAACTATCTCTGGAGGTTGAGCCGAATGTGGAGTTGAGGAAGACTTTACGTACTTTCCACACCTAGTCCGGAGGGATGGTATATAATTTCTGGTGTCAATAATCTTGTTCTAGATGTTTCAGATCTACTCCAACTAAGTCCTTCTCATCAAGATCAATTTCTGCATCTTGATATTCTGTCTCTCAGGGTTCTACTATTGTGGTATTGGAGCTTGGAAACGAAGTGGTTTGTTGAATATCTGGGGTGTCCACCGTTTTCCCTTTCTCTTGGTTTTGTTGCGTTTTCTCTGAAGAAGGGATCGAAGGGGCATCCATGTTATCTAGAAGCTATTGTAGGGCATCAAATAGGTTGCTGGAGGGAGATTCCTTATTGGCCATGGATGTCATTCTCCTTCCCCCCTGTCTGCGTCTCCCTGTTGCTGTGATGAAGCCTTCCTTATTCTTGCTTGTTTCTGGGTTTTCATCATTGCTTGTCGTGTTGAGGGGGAAATCTCTAAAGAGGTGCCTGTGCTCATGACATTTCCTACATCAAAATGATATGTGTTCATAGTCAATGGTTTGCAACCAGTCCTCATCATGGTATTCCAATGCAATGGATCTTGGTAGCGTCTTTGAAACATTCAGATAGACAGAGATGCACACATAGGAGGTGTATCATCGTTGCTTTGTTGCCTCCGAAGATTTAATTTATACTCCAATAGTATTTCCAATGCCTACTAGAACCTCTTCTAGCCAGAACTCCCACGGCATGAAATAGAGTCTTATCCACACTAGGGCATGCACAAAGTCCTCTGTTTCAGGGCTGAACTTCTCCGTCAAAAATCGCAAGAAGAGTCCAACAGAGTTGAAGAAATAACGGCCTCCATCAAAGATGTGGTTTTTGTCTTCCAGATTGTGTAGTATTATTGTGAAGAATCGTTTGGATCCTAACTAGAGATCATAATGGCCTTTGGGATTCCACCATTGGTATATCCATTTTACCACCTTATGTTCATAAGGCGATAGCACTAGAAATTTCCCGACGAGCACGTGTAGTCGTGCATGTATTTCTTATATTCTTCTATTCGCAGTGTGCTTATGACATATTTCGGTGCTTATGATGCGATGTCCATTTCCTTGTCCTTGAATGTGCCCTCAAAGAGAAGTTGTGAGCGCAGATATGGCGGTGGTTCAAAGGTTGGGCCCCCGGAACCCCCACCTATGATTCCTGCCACCGCACTGCAGGAGGTGCCTTGTGGCTCTCCCTCCCTAGTAATCATTTTGCCCCACTAGGGGCGTTCAAGTGCATGAGAACAATGCACGAGAACAACAGTAACCCTAAACCTAGCGGACCTGAGAGAAACTTATAAGTGGCCTTAATTTATGCATCCTAGTAATGATTGATATATAACTTTTTCCGTACTTTAGGGTAATTATTGATATATAACTTTTATCATATTAAAGAAAATTAGACCATCCTTCTACCGCCCTCTTTGGTAATTATTGATATATAATGTTTAGCATATTTAAGAAATTTGTGTAAGGATTATACTTACAAATACATAGTTGTTGCGCCTTATTTACTATCCACTAAAATACATTTATTAAAATCATTTGTAGCATATAGGGAAAATGATATTCACTAAATAATAACCCAATAATTACTTCCAAACAAAATATTTTAAGCTGTTTATTCTACCAATTGACTAAAGATCACTACCTACCTCACCAAAATCGCCACGTTCCTTTCTGTACTTGAAATGTCTGTTAATTTAGATATTGAAAGTTGCAAGCTATTAGATTCATAGACATATGCTCATCCCTTTAACTAAAAAATCATTTTCCTTAACTCCTTCCTTTCTTTTTTTAAATGACATATGGGTTCACACACATTCTTCCAATTGATAACCTTCCAAATTCAGATGGTGCTCCCCCTTCGCATTGGAAAACCTACACATTCCTTGTATTTGCAAATTCGTAGCTTACTTGCATTTGAAAATCTACAAATTCTATGTAGTTGCAAATTCGTAGCTTGCTTTGACAGACTCTTCAGAATTATGAAGTACACGAAGAAAGAGCCAGTTTAAAATGTTTGAAGACTGTGTTGAACATATTTAGAAAAAACCAAGCACGCTAAAAGCCAACGACGGAGACAAAGGATAAAGATTATAGACAAAGTTTTCGAATTATCATTACCTAATACTAAGGAAACGTAGTACAGAGTTTAAAGAAAGAGATTGTATCCACCGTCTAAATTGCCAACAAATATCGAAATGATTTCGTCCAGCACTTATCTTTCCGTTTTGAATAGCTGGCTTCTGAATGTCGGATTCCGCCGAGCCATTTTTTTGGACAAAGTTGATCAGAATGGTATTATTCTCTATTTTTTTTTTAATATATATTGAGTGGTGATGCGCCATGCAGTTTTCACATTGAATTTCTGGCAGAGCACGATGAGTGCGATACGAGACTTATTCAAATAATACAAATAATACACGATGACTTATTCGCTCATTCAAATAATCAAATGAATACAAATAATACACGATGACTTATTCGCTCATTCAAATAATCAAATGAATACACGATGACTTATTCGCTCCATAAATTTCAACGATTCCATTGTTGACGAATGGATTCTTGATGTGAACGGCAA